>OY759265.1:4120515-4140515 GCA_963662155.1 Lamellibrachia columna | reverse complement strand
CAAGGAAGTTCACAATATATGGTACTTAATTAACATTTCCAATAATTAACAAATCACTGGTCTGTAATTCTCTGATTTATTTATCGAACTCTTTTTAAATAATGGTATGACGTTTCCGTATTTCTATTTAAAAGGAACCATTCACTCTTTTAATGACAAGTTTTGCACTTTTGGAAGTGGCACGCTAACTCGTTCTAATTTTACCATTAGAAGGTTTGAAGAATTCCATCCACTCCAGGTGATTTATTATCCTTTATTGCCTTTATTTTCTTAACTACAGATTCTGGAGTTACAATTTATTGCCCCAAATTGTCCGCTGTAGCCTCATGAAATTTAGCATCTGAAACAGGTAATGAACTAATATCCTCTGTAGTAAACACTTCCGCCTTTATATATATATATATATATATATATATATATATATATATATATATATATATATATATATATATATATATATATATATATATATATATATATATATATATATATATATATATATATATATATATATATATATATATATATATATAAGATCAGCACGAAGGATATTCTCAGGAAGATGATGTACGCAGATGATCTGGCCATAATAGCACAAAGTAAACAAGACCTACAGGAAGTGTTGGAGGAATGGAAGGGGGTGTTCGAGAAGCACAGACTGAGAATGAGCCTAGAGAAGACAGAAGTGATGTGGGTTGGACACCAGAGAGAGGAGTTGAACATCAGGTTGGATGGTAAGGAGATCAAGCAAGTGGATGGCTTTGTGTACCTTGGAGGAATGGTTACGGAGGATGGGCATTCAGTGGCAGAAGTGCGACGTCGGACACAAGCGGGAGCGAATGCTTGGAGAAAGATAGAGGGAGTCATGTTGGAGAATTTTTTTTCAAAAAAGCTGAAAGGGAAAGTCCTGAGAACATGTGTTACACCAGCATGCCTGTATGGTCTGGAGACAGTGGCGTTGACAGAACAACAACAACTGAAGCTGCAAGTGTGTGAGAATAACTGGGTTCGGCGAATAACAAGAACAAAGAGGGTGGACAGAGTTAGGATGAACGACTTAAGGAAAGAGGTTCGGATGCAATGCAGCACTTGGTAAGAATTGATGCAGGCAAACTAGCAAAGAGAGCAGAAGTGGAAAAACATCAAGGATGCAGGAAAAGGGGAAGGCCACAGCTGAGATGGGAGGACTGCATGAGGAGGGACATGAGAAGATCGGGGGAGGATGAAAGATGGAGAGAGGGAGCGGCCGATAGAAAACTATGGAAAGAAAGAACAGAAAGAGTGGCTCGACAATATTTTACCTGAACAAGGAGGAAGAGCACCTTATATATATATATATATATATATATATATATATATATATATATATATATATATATATATATATATATATATATATATATATATATATATATATATATATATATATATATATATAATTTATTATATATATTATGGCGTGGCCCATAAAATATCATGTTGTTCAACAAGGCCCATAAAAACATGCTGTTCAACAAGGTTTTCCTAGTAAACCACTGGTGTGGTATTCTTAAACGTAGTTGCAAATGGTTATGCTTTAGTAACTCATAGTTACATAGTCCCAAAACCATGACTTTATTTTCCCTCTCAATCTAGGTATCTTTTCGTTTCGCGCATTCACACATTTAAATTCCACTTCAAACATAGAGCGTGGTGTATATAATCACTTGTGTATCGTATGTTAATGTATTGTCCTCTCATGAGCTATTCTGAGTGAAAATGTTAAATAATTAATAATTGTCATCTAAGATAAGATAAGATAAGATACGTTTTATTACCAAGTAGCAAGTACAAGGAATTTGTAGTGTTGTGGCGTTAGCACAAACATACACTCATGCACCCAATCACACACGGAACTAAACATTACATATCACAATCGTAATACTAAAAACAGTTGAAAACAAGCGAGAGTAATATAATAGGTTGCAAGATTAAAAAATAAAAAAAATTAAAGATTAAAAAAAAAAAAAAAAAAAAATAAATAAAAAAAAAAAAATAAATAAATAAATAAATAAATAAAAAAAATAAAAAAAAAAATAAATAAAAAATTAAAAAGGCGACATTGCATCTACCTACCAGAGGCAAGACATTTATGATGGCTATCCGTTTAAAAATCTCAGCGCTTGAGGATAGAAACTATTGTTAAATCGCGTCGTTTTAGTTTTTATGCTACGGTAGCGCTTACCGGAGGGAAGGAGTTCAAAGAGATGGTTGGCTGGATGATATTCGTCTTGTACAATGCGCTTGGATTTGCGCAAACTGCGAGATAGATAAAGAGATCTGATGGACGGCATATTTAACCCGATTAGTTTAGAGGCGTACTTGACGACTGATTCAATTTGATTAATTTCATCTTGGCTGGCGCGACCAAACCAGACAGTGATAGAAAATGACAAGACACTTTCAATTTCTGTCAGCCACTCCTGTCAACTAATCGTTCTGTTGACGCCGTAAACGAGGAGCGACTCAAAATCTGTAATTTAAATTAGCATCGTATAAATACACAAGTTTCGACGTTTGTGTCAGAAAGTGGTTATTCCTCGAAGAAGTCGTACCTTGAACCGTTGGTAATTCGCTGTTGTCAATTGTTATATCTTTACAGGTGGGTACTGCAAGACGGTTGTCGTGTTATATATACTGTGTGAGCGTGCTATATAAATGTGCTTAGCCACAACCTAAACCGTGTAATGGAGTTTTCACATGTGCACGTATATGCACGATGCGTGTGCGCGTGTGAATGTTCATCTTGAATTACATTTATCACCGTAAAGCGTAATTTAATACCTGATTTGCGTTTTATAATAAAAACATTTGTTTCATTGCATTGCGCGGTTATTCGAAGTTGGCTTAACACTCATTAAAACAGATTTTTCAACTTCAAAAATCTTGATGTGTTTCAAATAATTTACAACGTTAGTGGCGATTTCGTGCGATTATTAAAGTTAATTATGATTGCATTCCTTACTATTGAAGTGAAATGGGCCAAGGAATAAACAGTTTCCCATTAATGAATATCGTGCACTGTGCCGTGTAAAAGTACCTCTCCCTAGATAATATTTTCCCCAGGACGGAAGATACAATAGGGTATCTTCCTCCAAAAAAAAAACAGGGATTACAAATGCATAATATAATGCTTCTACATAATATGATTTTCCTACATAATATAATGCTCCTACATAATATAATTCTCCTACATAATATAATGCTCCTACATAATATAATTCTCCTACATAATATAATTCTCCTACATAATATAATTCTCCTACATAATATAATGCTCCTACATAATATAATTCTCCTACATAATATAATTCTCCTACATAATATAATGCTCCTACATAATATAATTCTCCTACATAATATAATGCTCCTACATAATATAATTCTCCTACATAATATAATTCTCCTACATAATATAATGCTCCTATATAATATAATTCTCCTACATAATATAATGCTCCTACATAAAATAATGTGCTTCACCGTCCAATAACTGAAAGGTATTACATAAACAATTCATTTTAAATTCATATTCCGATGTGGTTTTGGAATGAAATTGTTATACATGTAGGTATAGTTATGGACATTCTTAAATTATCCATTACGACTACCCCTAGGGTAAATTGTACCTCACAAACAAACCCCCTTCGTAAACGGTATTCAAGCATGTTTGAACTGTTTTATATTCAACATCTGCTCAAGTTTCTGCAAAGTATTTTATATATATATATATATATATATTATTATTATTATTATGTGTATATATATATATATATATATATATATATATATATATATATATTATTATTATGTGTGTATATATATATATATATATATATATATATATATATATATATAATACTTTGCACTATACACCATGGTAATGACAGAAAAACAACAAGAGAGACTGCAAGTGTGCGAGAATAACTGCGTGAGAAGAATTGCGGGAGTGAAAAGAATCAACAAACGAAGAATGGAGGAGTTGAGGGAGGAAGTTGGTGTGAAAGAGTGCTTCACAAGGAAGTTGGTGAGGAGCCGACTAAGGTGGGCTGGACATGTCGAAAGAATGGAAGGGGTATGATTGACGAAGAGAACGGGTGCGCTTGGAGTGGAGAGTAGAAGGAGAAGAGGAAGACCGAGACTGAGATGGGAGGACTGCATGAAGAGAGATTTAGTGGGAGTGGGAGGGGAATGGAGAATGAGGGCGAGAGATAGAGGGGAGTGGAGACGCTTAGTGGAGACGGTAGTAAAACAGAACTAGTTATGAAGAAGGAGGGGGAACATAAATCGACGACTGGTTCCGGTGTCAGCCTTACGCAGACTGCCGGGTTACTGTCATTCTCCCCGGGACGGATAGTCAGACTGAAGTCCTGCTGAACTAGGCTAATTTCCGGCAGCAACGTATACAGGTCCACAAACTCCCCTAATTTTGTTCTGGAACATGAGCATGAAGTGCTAACGTCGGCAACACTAGGCTCGCCACCCTAGTCTGCGTGTCCCCTTGCAATACATTGATATCGTCCACAATACCTGCCATGGGATTGTCGACTGTATCCATCAGACCCTCCACCGTCTGCCATGGGGGCAACTACCGTCGCCACAGGCGCTGATCCACGAGGTGCTGCCCCCTGACGGCTTGTTGATGCAATCGTACCCGATGCAGCCGTCGGCTCCCCCTGGCGGGGGAACAGCAGTAACTCAGCTAATCATACAACGTCCCCATGGCGATCTAAACAAACCCACAATCTAACTAATGCATGCCTCCGCCATGTTGCATGCCGGTTTGCTCTAAACAATTCCATGCCCGCAATTTCGTTTATAATTTACACAAATCCATGCCTCCGCAATTTTGCATGTCGCTTTAAGTTAACTATTCCATGCCTCCGCAGTTTTGCATGTCGGTTTAATTTAACTATTCCATGCCTCCGCAGTTTTGCATGGCGGTTTAAGTTAAATATTCCATCCCTCCGCAGTTTTGCATGGCGGTTTACGCTAACTATTCCATGCCTCCGCAATTGTGCATGGTGGTTTAATCTAAATATTCCATGTCTCCGCAATTTTGCATGGTGGTTTAATTTAACTATTCCATGCCTCCGCAGTTTTGCATGGTGGTTTAAGCTTGGTAATTTACTATGTGTAAAATAAAGCTCCACCTCTCAGAGCTGCCAACATATCCCCACATCGTGCACTCGGAATGTTCACGTAAAATAGTGGCTAATCAAAGACATTAATAAAAATTATCTAACTTAAGGTAGTAGCATTAGACTCCGCCCCTGTCAGAGCCTAGACTAATCCTTAACTCGGGAATATCTAACAAAGATAACTCATATCTCGCATTGCTAACCCAACCTGTATCACATAACACAATCTAGTTATCGTCCATGACGGCCACGTTCAAACACACACCCGGCTACTATTTATTGATGCGGATGCACCAATTTCCCAGCACTAAACACCGCCCCTTTGACGCTGCGGAACAGCTTATGATTCCCTAAGTCGTTAAAATGAACTCCATCGGGACGGAATATCTGTCGTTGGACATTCCAAAACCCCCCTATGTCTCCAGAACGATACATGAGGATCGTCACACACTGCCCGCAAAAACTCGTTAACTTCTGCTACCCTAGCCGTACCTTCCTCGTAGGAGATATGCCGCCAACTCTGCCGACGCACAATCTGGCAAACTACCACCCGCTTAACGCCCATAGTGACCAACGCCTGGGCATACTCATACAAACGCATGCCTACTTTCAACGTTTGCGGGGTTCCGGCGTGGTCCAAATCGTTATCGATAACACAACTACGCTCGGGATTGCGCTGGCCAACTTCTGAGACCGGTATTACCCTCAAGGGAAGCCACAGTACCTCCACGATACCCGTGGAAAGCTATCGCGCAATCCATGCATTCTAACAAAGAACCAGAATAACATACCTCCGTTGCACTGACAAACTTCTCCAGCCAGAAAACGTGTGAACCCCAAGGATCAACGCGACGTCTCGACTAGTTTCTATCTGCGCTGAAGTTATACTTATATTATCAATTCCAAACGTGTGTAAAAACATCGCCACACACCTGCGTCGATCACAAGACGATCGAAAGCTATGACAACAAGATGGCGGCTCCCACGTGTGCCGATGAATTTTATTTTCCAAATACACGCACAAAACTAATCTAGCATCAACTAACACTACACAATAATTTGCAAATCAAAAAATTCAACAATTCAACAAAGCCAAAATTTTCCGTAGAAACTCTACGCAATTCCGAAGAAAGAGAGGCCGGCACCACGGCCGCACTCGCTTATATAACGTTAACTAGCGCGCATGCGCGAGTCGCCGCGCATACTCTCGTAGCCCAAACGAGTATCGTCATAATAGCTATGATGTTAAAGCATATTACATGAATTAAGTTTAACAAGATTTAACAAAATTTAACAAGATTACCATCCCAAACAAAAAGTTCCAGATGGCAAGTGGACAAGGAAGCCATTGGCTTATCGAGAGTCCAACAATTTTCTCATCTATGTGTAGCCCGCCCTTATCAAATATCTGTCAATTCTATTTTTAAACATATTCACACTACTAGCATTAACACAATCATTTGGCAGTTTGTTCCATTCATTTATCACCCTCTGTGAGAAAGAGTACTTTCTCATGTCCAACCTACACTGCTCCTTAACTAATGCTGCTTTGTGTCCTCTGGTTCTACTGCCTTCTTTAAGTTTGAAGAACATATTCCTATCAACATCCTCATAACCGTTCACTATTTTAAACACTTCTATTTGGTCTCCTCTTAGTCTCCTAGTCTCTAGTGTTGTGAAATCACATTGTAATAAGCGACTTTCGTAACTAAGGTCTCTTAATTCTGGAATCATTTTAGTTGCTCTTCGTTTTATTCTTTCTAGCTTGTCTATGTCCTTTTTACGATACGACCTCCATGCTTGAATACAATATTCCAAATGTGGTCTAACTATTGCTTTATACAGGGGTACAATTAGCTGTTTCTCCTTATACGTGATAGTTCTCCTAATTAGCCCTAGAATTTGATTTCCTTTCGAAGCGGCAATCCCACATTGCTATGAAAGTTTCATGTCAGAACTAAATGTTACCCCTAAGTCCTTTTCTTGTGTGTTTCTACCTAGTACAGCATCCCCCATTTTATATTCTTCGTCCATGTTTCCATGTCCTATGTGTATACATTTACACTTCCCAAAATTGAATAACATTTGTTTCTGACCATTTAACTAATTTATCTAGATCATCCTGTAAACGTTGTTTATCTGTACCATTAATAACGTTTCTTAATACTTTTGTGTGATCTGCAAATCTGAGTACTTTGCTAGATATGTCATCTTCCAAATCATTTATATATATTAAAAACAGTATAGGGCCTAATATTGATCCCTGTGGTACCCCACTCATAACCGATTTCCAGTTTGAAATCTCCCCATCTACTATAACTCTCTGTCTTCTGTGTGTAAGCCACTTTTCTATCCAGTTGACTACATCATTACCTATCCCATGGGCTTTTAGTTTAAGTAACAATCTTTGATGTGGCACTTTATCGAAAGCTTTCTGAAAATCTTAGTAGACAACATCCACTGGTGACCCGTCATCTAACCACTTTGTAATTTCTTCCAAAAACATAAGAGATTGGTTAGACATGACCTGGCTTTTAGGAACCCATGTTGAGATGTGTTTATTAATGTATTTTTTTAACAAGGAATTCCACCATATGGTCTCTAATTAATGTTTCGAGTAAATTATATACAACTGATATTAAACTCACTGGCCTGTAATTATCTGGCTTGTTCCTCGATCCCTTCTTAAATAGCGGCGTAATATTTGCTTTTTTCCATTCTGAAGGAACTATTCCTTCTTCTAGTGACAAGTTAAACAATTTTGCAAGTGGTGTATTAATTTGCTCAACAATTTCCGTAAGCAGGTTTGGTGGTATCCCATCAACTCCAGGTGATGTATTATCTTTCATCTTTTTAATTTTCTGTGGTATCATTTCAGGAGTTACAAATAATTGCCCTAAATGTTTTGATTTATTGCCCTCAAATTTAGTAAATGGAACTGGAAGTGAGCTGATATCTTCTGTGGTAAAAACTGAGCTGAAATACTCATTAAGGACCTCTGCCATTTGAAACACCGTCTGAAATTATGTTTCCTCTGTTGTTTTCCAGTGGTCCGACCTTATCTCGAACTTTCTGTTTACTCCTTACATAAGCATAGAAACTCTTGCTGCAATTTTTTATATTACCTGCCAATTTTTTTGTAAAGGTTCTTTTAGATTTTCTAATTTCAGTTGTAGCTAGGTTAAGTGCCTCTTTGTAATTGGCATATTCATCATCATTTCTGGTACACATATAAACCCTCCACATAGTTTGCTTAAACACTATTTTCTAATAGCTTCTTTTGACAAGTGTTTCTTTCTAGACCGTTTTCCTTGTTTTTCAAGGGAACAAATTTATCGATGATACTCTCAATTTCATATTTTATAATATTCCAACATTCAGTTGCAGTCTTATTCATCAGCATGTTATTCCAATCTAGCTTTGCTAAGTTTTTCTCATATCTTTAAAGTTGCCTTTGTGGAAGTTTCTCCTATATGTTTTTTTTATTTTTACTTTCTGATTTTACACTGATATCAAAATGTATTTGATTGTGGTCACTGTTACGCAATGGTTCATGTATTTTTACATTGTCCACTAATACTTTTTGTGATGATAAAACTATATCTAATACATTTTCTCCCCTAGTTGGTTCTAGCACGTAAGGAAGCTATCCTGAATTAAAATAGAAATTGTTAGTCCTCACCCCCTGTACTCTCTAGAGTTTTCCATTGTATGTGTCCATGGTTAAAATCTCCCATTATGATACATTCCCCTTTACTAACTTCCTTTATAGCATTTTGTATTTTTGTGTTATCCTCTTCGTTTATGTTTGGACTTCGGTAAACTAATCCAATAGTTAATTTTGAATTTCCTGAAACTATTTTGCACCAAACAGCTTCATCGCAATCTGCTTTCCTTTCTAATTTAATTTCATAAGCCTGAATATATTCTTTAACATATAAAATAACTCCCCCTCCCCTTCTTCCTATTCGATCTCTCCTAAACATTACGTATCCTTTCTATCCTAATTCAGCATCTGTTATGTCTGTGTTGGCCCATGATTCGGTCATACCAATTATGTGAGGGTCAATATCTTCTACCATAATGTGTAATTCGTTTGTCTTATTTTCTATACTCCTAGCATTTAAACACACGCATCTATAACCTGCTTCAGACATGTTTTTCGGACATTTTGTTATTGGTTTATCTGTACTAGTGGCCTCTTGTCCTGCAGGAGGCATATCTAAGTAACCATCCTGCGCTTCTAGTTTAAATAGTGTTTACTACCAAAATTATTAGTTATGCTACCCATGCCACTGTCTACTGCTGCTGTGAGTCCATCCGCAAATACTGTTGCCCCCTTTCTACTTAGATGTAGCCCGTCCTCCATGTACATATCAGCCCTACCAACAAAACTTCCCCACAAAACAACTTCCTCTTCCCTACATAGCTTCTCGACTAGCATGTTAATTGCCATCCCCCGGCAAATTCGATATCTATGACCCCTCCTTCCTATTACTGGCAAAAATCCCTGACAATATTACCTGCTCAACCTGCGTCTGCTTTAATGTTCTGATCAACTTCCTGTATTTCCTAACTATGGCAGTTGTACCCTCCCTCTCTACGTTATTTGTCCCTACGTGTACTGAAACAGATTCACCCTTGCCCGAACGCACGATGTGTTCTACCTTCTCAGTTATCGCCTCTATTTTGGCCCCAGGCATGCAAGCTACCACGTCATCTCACTTGTTTAAGACTCTGTCGGTCTTCCTAACTATTGAGTTCCCCACAAACACCCTCGCTCTCTTTCTCACCCCCTCTATCACTGCCTCGGAATAGCTCTTCCATCACATTCTGCCCTGCAGCCTTGTCACTTGGTGGCAGACTGCTATCAGGCTCTCTCTCACTCATCAACCTGTCACCATTCCTTCCCGTCTCCTGGCTAACTTGCCCTCCCGTCGCCTTCCCTCCTGACACCTTCCCTCCCGTCTTCCTCACTCCCATCGACTTAACTATCGTCTCCTTCCCCCCGCGACTCCTTCGCTACTGTCTCCCCCTCTCCCCTTTCCTTCGATCCATTTGTCTTCCCTCCCATTTCTTTCCTTCTCGTCTCCTTTCGTCCTGTCTCCCTACGCCCCGTGTCCCTACGCCCCGTCACCTTACCTCTTCTCAGTCTCCTCCCAGGCTGAGGTGAGCTCTCCCTAGCATCTCTCTCGTCGTCTTCCCACACTTTATCATCTACTGTCCCCCCACCAGAACCACTGGCACAACCCACCTGCTCCCTTCCCACCACTGCCACAACGAGCAACCTCAACTGTTCTAACTCCACCACAAGTTCCTTCATCCTCGTACATCCCCTACATTCAAAACTAAAACTATCCGCCTGAACCTCAGTCCAGGACTTCTCACACCCGGACTTGACGAAGTCCAACCAGTTGCTACAACTGCTGCATATTAAATGCCTAGTGGCCTTTACCTGCCGTTTGCACGGCGCCATCACAAAATTTAGACTTAATCTGATTGCTACGTTAGCCTTGAATAAGGCTGTTTTTGTGTTCAAAAGAACACTTTAGGCTAATATACTTGCTAACTATGTCTTTTCTACTAAGCTCGCACGAGCAAAGAAAAAGCCTGCCACTTAGCGAATACGGAGAACACTGTGTAAACAAAACAACGAAGTTAGTGTAAACCAACTTACGCTAAAATCCTACTGTAAATTCATTTTTACCGAAATCGTTTACTACAACTACGTCAAATATTACCCTATGTATGTAATTTATGTAAATGTATCACTTTATCTAATATATATTTAACAATGTAAACGATAGTTTGGTACACCAGTTTAATTCACGACCTGTAAACAAACTCATCCTTATCGTTCGTTGAATTTGAGTTAGAGAAAAATACAGTTTCTTAATATATGTCTGTAAGAAGTTTGTGTATATAGTATATGTGTAATAGTAATACTTATTCTAACCAATGTTCCACTGTTTCTGACTATTCACTTTGCTATCCCAATTTTCGAATGGTAAACAACCCTATTAACGCTCACTGACTTCCCTGTCGGAGTCCGGAACTAACTTACTCTAAGAGAACTGTCATGCCAACTCAATCAATTGTCAATTCAATTCAATTCCTCCACCACCACAAGGGTGTCTTGTGAACACTGATGTCTGTTTTGTTGTTGGGGCGGCCGACCCTGATTAACCCACCAATCTAAATGAGTTATTTAATTTGATTGGAAGGCCTAGCTTGGCAAACATTGATGGCGTCTTATTTATTAAAGGTAGGCCCGGTGTAGTTTGCTGCTCAAAGACCCTCTCCCGCAGAGCGAGTATTGATATCAGTTTATGAATAAGAGTGATTGAAAATCAATTATTTGATTGAAAATCCATAGTGTGACTTTCACTAGGAAGGTTGTCACTGTTTGAGTTTGAAGTAACCCATCCCATGGTGGAAGCTTACCCTGAGGGTATCTAGGGAGTACATACAAATGGGAGATATACTGCCACACCCGGAACGTCAAACTTGGACAGTAACCACTGCCAGCCTAATTCGACAAAAGGAAACCCTGCTTAATTTTATAAACATTATGGTTGAAACAATCATTACAAAGTATTATTTTTTGGCTTTTCATTTCGAATTTCCAATGATATTAAGTTAGCCCGTTGAGTCCAATCAGGTATTAATTCTGTTTTCGTTTTTAGAAAAAATATTAATACAGAAAAAAATTGTCAATTCGTTTATTTTACATGTAATTGATGAATCTGGTATTGTCATGATCATTGCTGCGCGCGTTCTGTAAGTCTTGCCTTTCGGCTTTGTTCTTTCGGAGAGGAAATCTGAATCAATAGTTTGTTTACAGGCTCGTAAACATGACCGGACGGTGCCTAATAGTGGCCGTGTTGTTTCTGCTTTGTCTGGACGTGACATTAGGTTTGTACCAGCCTCTCTATTCTACATAACATTACACACATTTCGTGCTAACGAATAACCACGAAAGACCTCTTTCGGGCTACAGTTTGAGCTGTTTCTACCTTCCATGTATGTTTATGTATTACTTTTCTACCAGGAAGTGTTCTTGCATGTTTCCTTTCATTGTCACTTCAATACTTTCTTCATTCTTCAATAATTCAATCTTCAATATTTTCACGCCAAGAAAAATATATTTTTAGTTGCTTTTATATTGGATTTACACGCAGCAAAGATTATTAAAATACGGCACTGCGCAGCATTCGGACGTAAGCATCATTCAGCGAAGTATAGATAGTTGTCGTTAGAGCCTGAAGCGGTACAGACAATCTTCCAGCATGTACCTCAGTCGTAGGCTTCGACAACACGCAAACACTCAATTAACAGAACTGTCATGCCAACTCAATCAATTGTCAATTCAATTCCTCCACCACCACAAGGGTGACTTGTGAAGACCGATGTGTGTTTTGTTGTTGGGGCGGCCCACCCTGATTAACCCACCAATCTAAATGAGTTATTTCACTTGATTGGAAGGCGTAGCTTGGCAAACATTGATGGCGTCCTATTTATTAAAGGTAGGCCCGGTGTAGATTGCTGCTCAAAGACCCTCTCCCGCAGAGCGAGTATTGATATCAGTTTATGAATAAGAGTGATTGATAATCAATTATTTGATTGAAAATCCATACTGTGACTTTCACTAGGAAGGTTGTCCCTGTTTGAGTTTGAAGTAACCCATCCCATGGTGGAAGTTTACCCCGAGGGTATTTAGGGGGCAGATACAAATGGGAGATATACTGCCACACCCGGAACGTCAAACTTGGATAGTAATCACTGCCAGCCTAATTCGACAAAAGGAACCCGTGCTTAATTTTATAAACATTATGGTTGACACAATCATTACAAAGTATTATTTTTTGGCTTTTCATTTCGAATTTCCAATGATATTAAGTTAGCCCGTTGAATCCAATCAGGTATTAATTCTGTGTTCGTTTTTAGAAAAAATATTAATATAGAAAAAAAAATTTCAATTCGTTTATTTTACATGTAATTGATTAATCTGGTATTGTCATGATCATTGCTGCGCGCGTTTTGTAAGTCTTGCCTTTCAGCTTTGTTCTTTCGGAGAGGAAATCTGAATAACTATTTTGTTTAGAGGCTCGCAAACATGACCGGACGGCGCCTAATAGTGGCCGTGATGTTTCTGATTTGTCTGGATTTGACCTTCGGTTTGTACCGGCCTTTCTCTCTTGTACATAACATTACACACATTTCGTTCTAACGAATAACCACAAAAGACCTCTTTCGGGCTACAGTTTGGGTTGTTTCTACCTTCCATGTATGTTTATGTATTACTTTTCTACCAGGAAGTGTTCTTGCATGTTTCCTTTCTTTATCACGTCAATACTTTCTTCATTCTTCAATAATTCAATCTTCAATAATCTTCCATATTTTCACGCCAATGAAAAATACTCGATATTTTCGATATACTTGATATATATGTTGAATACTTAAATTCTTTGTTCAATAGCTATAAATACATCATTTCAGCCAACGAAATACACGATTGCACGGGAATGGTAAGAGATGTCAACGCTGCAAACATCACGTGGCCGACGATCGCATCTATGACGTGTCAGTGCAGAGTTGTTGTGACAACAAACGCTAATAAGTACTTTACATTTAAAGCTCAAGTGAAACCGATCGGGAGAGCACTGCACGTGTGTGTCTCAAATGTTGGTAGCCGAAATACATGGAAACCACTGATCAAGACCGAATGTTTCCGCCAATACTCCGTCATCGGCAGAGATACTGTCCGATGTAGCATTCATATGTGTATTTGGGCATTCTTCGTAGATGACGGCTCTACCATAGTACGCCTCAAAGGTACGGATCCATAACACAAAGTCATAAATTACGCTTAAGCATATTTACGGGATTCTGTATACGCATGTCATTGTTGTGTTTTATGTGTTTGTTTGTTTGTTTGTACGTGTGTGTGTGTGTGTGTGTGTGTGTGTGTGTGTGTGTGTGTGTGTGTGTGTGTGTGTGTGTAGCGAGTGGGTTTGTGTGTGTGTGTGTGCGTGCGTGTGTGTGTGTATGCGCTCACTCAACCAGGTCACAATGCGCCTCGACCATAGATTCCTACCAGAGAGCCAATGTGGATTCCGGAAAGAGCACGGGGCCATAGACATGATGTCCACTGCATAACAGTTTCAATAGAAATGTCAGGTGCAAAATGCCGACCTGTTCATCACCTACGTCCACTTGACCAAGACCTTCGACATTGTTAGTCGTTAAGGTATGTGGAGGATCAATTCCATGATGTCATGCAAGCAAAGGTTCAGGACAATGATGAGACATATGAGCTTTTCCGTTGACGGTATGAAACAAGGATGCACCTAATACCGTCGCTGTTCCGTCTAATGTTCTCCGCCATGCTGACGGATGCCTTTAGAGATGGTGACATTGGAATCGGCATCCGATACTGGAAGGACTGAAAGCTGTTCTACCACAGGAGGCTTCAGGCATCAGCTAAGACCATGACAGACATCATCAGAGTTTTTGTATTCGCTGAGGACTGCGCCCTAAACGCTGGTTCAGGAGATCCGTGCAACGCAGCCTTGACAAGTTCTCTGATGCATGCAACAACTTCGGTCTTACCATCAGTATCAAAAAGACAGAAGTAATGCATCAGCCAGCTCCAGGGAAACTGTGCGTTAAGCCCAGCGTCACAGCCAACGGTCAAAGACTGAACTGTTTGAACAGACTCACATACTTATGCAGTACGCTGTCCCAGAACGTTGTAATCGACGATGACGTCAACACCAGGATCGCAAAAGCCAGCGCAGTCTTCGGCAGATTACGCGCCAAAGTCTGGAATAGAAGAGGCACACATCTACAGACCAAGCTGAAGGTGTACAGGAAAATGGTACTCCCCACGTTGCTGTACGCCTGTAAAAAGTGGACAGTGTATCAACGTCACTCCAGGAAGATGAAACACTTCCACATAATCAGCCTCAGAAGACTCTTCAACATTAAATGGCAGGACAAAATCCCGGACACTGAGGTCCTTTCTCAAGCTGGCCTACCCAGCATTCACACCATCCTGATGCAATGTCAGTTACGATGGGCAGGCCAAGTAGCTCGCATGCCAGACCACCGGCTGCCGAAAAGACTCTTACGGTGAGCCACAAGAAGGTGAGCGCTCACAAGGGGGGCAAAAGAAACGTTTCAAAGACAATCTGAAGATCTCCTTGAAAGCGTTTGCCATCAAGCCCAACACCTTGGAACACACTGCTCAAGACCGTGTTGAGTGGATGACTGAAGTGATCCTCATCGCTTTTCTTCGTGTGTGTGTGTGTGTGTGTGTGTGTGTGTGTGTGTGTGTGTGTGTGTGTGTGTGTGTGTGTGTGTGTGTGTGTTATATTATGTGTTCGAGTATGTATGTGTTTATGTGTGTATGTGTGTATGTATGTATGTATGTATGTATGTATGTATGTGTTTATGTATGTATGTATGTATGTATGTATGTATGTATGTATGTATGTATGTATGTATGTATGTATGTATGTATGTATGTATGTATGTATGTATGTATGAATGCATGTATGTATGTATTTATGTATGTATATATGTATGTACGTATGTATGTACGTTCATAAGTATGTAGGGGAGGGTTGGCGCAAATATCAGTTCAATTCATGTTTTCTTCAGTTAACGTAGATACGGTAGATGTGCATTAGTAGACGCATTTAGTGATTTCCAAATTATTGTAGTATTTATGATATTATCCATTATCTATTACCCTCCTCAACTGCCCCCAACACGCCCCGTATGCGAGGGAGGTTGACACACACAAAGGGTACATTGGCGCATCCAATTAAATACATAATTTTTTTAGCAAACAGACATTTAATTCAGCCCAAGACATTGGACAGACCATGCATAGCGTTGAAGTAGCAGATTGATATATTTTCAGGGTTCTGATAGAAAATATGTCATCTCAATTTTGACACTGTAGTGTTACGGACAAACTAGGCCAGCTTTTTTGTGTCCAGATGATATATAGAGATATATGTGTCAATTTGTATCAGTACTAAATATGCGGTACCGCGTCAGAACAAAATGCACAGAGATACAAGATGTAATTAAAAAACAGCGAATGCCTAAACCTGTACGCTAAATGAAGAATTACCCTATCTTATTTATTACGTACGTACGTACGTGTGCATGTGCACAAAAATAGCCACATACATCAACGATGTTATTTCATGTTCTTATCTACTTGTATTTTTAATTTGCTTTAGTTCTACAAAGCTGGGCAGGAAACTTTGATATTGACTGTAAGAAAGTCGACGTTCGGACCACTACAACTACGACTACTAAGACTACAACTACAACCAAACAGCCAACAACAACAATTGTTCCTACGACGACCACCAAGAAAACGACAACAACCAAAAATCCAACAACAACTGCTCTTAGGACAACAACGACCAAGAAAACGACAACAAACAAAAAGCAAATAGCTACTACTACTCCTACGACAACAACAACAACAACAAAGACAACGACAGCAACCAAAAAGCCAACATCAAAAACCACAACAACTGGCCCTATGACAACAACGATTATAAAAACGACAACAACCAAAAAGCCAACAACAACTGCTACTCTTCCTAAAGCAACAACAACAAAGATAACGATAACAACCAAAAAACCAACAACTACCACTGCGCCTACTATCACAAAGACCAAGAAACCGACAACAACCAAACACCCAACAAGTACTACTGCTCCTAAAACAACAACGACAATGAAACCGACTACTACTACTAAGAAGACAACTACAACAAAACAGCCAACAACAGCGTCAACAGAAACAACTGCTCCTAGGACAACAAAGAACAAAAAACCGACTACAACCAAAAAAACAACAACTACTAGTACTATTACTACTGCTCCTTCGACAGCAACGACAGATCCAACAACAACACTAACAAAGGCAGCAACCAGTAGAACTGCAGAAACGACAACAGCCAAAATTAAGGAAAGGACTCCAACCAAACAACCAAGAACAACAACGACCCAAAACCTATCACACGGATTGTCAACTGGTATATCTACCGGAACAAAGACGGATGTAAAATGGACTACGAACGAAGATGCGTTGACTCGTGCTACAAGACCGCAAGACTCGTCCTCAGACCGTGTGACAGAACAAACTAAAACTACTCAGTGTGTGTCTATCACTGACGCTACAGCACGTTCAGAAGATGGTGAAGGAAACTTCGCAAGTACAACAGCCTCTACGTACGACAACGTTGTCACACAGGGAGACGACGTCAGAGGAAATGGAAGTACAGCGACAACAGTTGTCTCAACAAGGAAACGAGTGACTGTGTTCACAACTACGCCGTCCTCCTTCGTGATATCAAGCGATTTCAAACCTCAGGTGGTGTCAGGTGAGTTGATGTAGATACTCAGCCTCAATACTCAGGTGGTGTCAGGTGAGTCGGTGTAGTTACTCAGTCTCAACCGTCAGATAATGTCAAGTGAGTCGGTGCTGTTACTCCTTCTATGACAGGGCACCACATGGGACCAGAGAGTCGTAGTACTTATGTTGATCGGCCACTCACCCAGTTCCTTAGACAGTGTGATCTACATGTCGACTCGCTTTACACCTAACGTGTAATCAGTTCATTGGAAATATGTGTAATTCATGTTAATCCGATATCACCTGTGACATAGTGTTTATAAAGGGATGCGTAGAAACCCCACATTGAAAACAACACCCTGGTTTTATGTCTCGATTATCTTTGCAATCCCCAGTAAAGTGGATTTGAATCGTAACATGTGATGTTGATTGTTTTGGTTTGTTAGGTTCCCTCGTTGGAATCGGCGTCGTCCTATTATTGACCAGTGGCTTGATCTGCATCGTCTTCATAGTCAACAGGTGAGAATCGGCTTATTTTGTTCTGCGTCAGAAAACACACCCGACAGCACTTACCTCCGTGCGTATCATCCACACACACGCACACACACACACACACACACACACACACACACACACACACACACACACACACACACACACACACACACACACACACACACACACACACACACACACACACACACACACACACACACACACACACACACACACACACACACACACACACACACACACACACACAAACACACACGCGCGCACGCACGCACGCACGCACAAACACACACACACACACACACACACACACACACACACACACACACACACAAACATTGCAAGACTCTGTGTTTGTTTTGTTTAATCTAATTGAAATGTGTTTTTATACAGCCATTTTTGTCCAAAACACGGACAAAAGCTTTTCTCAATGCACTCTCAATGTACGGTCTTTTCGTCCATACCGTGTTGTCCCCATCATTCGTACTATTTCTTGTACACTGTTTTCCCGTGTTTCGCTATTTACATATTTTTGCCACTCGGATGTTCATCGTATTATGTCTAAACCATCACCAATTAGTTATTTTTACTGTTATATTATTCATTATCTTTCTTAAATCATGTCGGGTCTTTGTTTCCCAAATTGTTTTGCGAAACCGATGTGGTTCTCGTCCGTTTTTTCTATCCGCCACTATCGTCGTTCCAATGACATTGATGATGTCCCTCTTTCATCTTTGCCGTGGCTTGTCTGTCACTATTCCATCCAATGTCAAACATAAAATTTATGCATATAAATGCTGCAAATGCAATTTGTGTTCCAGACGAAGACGATTCCACATCCTGGAAATACATAAACGACAAGAGAGATTTGTCGCTGGTCGGACTTGTGCGGTAGCGTCTACATGTAACGTGGAGATGTCCCACTAGTCTTACAACACGGAGGTGATTTCGCACAGAAGATGAACTTTTGGTCATAAACATGTTATTGACATTTACAACCAGACATCAACTGCTGCTATCATAGTTGCTCGTGCACAATATTGGAGGCTCTAACCGCAACGAACAACACATAGCGGTGAAACACCTGTTCAACATACAGCAAGAACAAGGAAATGAGCTGAATATAATTTTGTAATGGGTAATAAACGCTTTGGTTTACAGAAAAATACAATCATGATCCGAAGAAGACATACGAGTGCAAAGACAAATAAGCAATCTTAATCATTTAATATTTGAATACATAATACTATAACATATCGCATGATCTAATAATAAAAAAAATGACTTGGGAAAAGAACTCGAAAAAGTAAGTGAGGGAAGTGGTCATTTACGTAATGAACATCGCGGCTAGATTTTCAACATTTGGTACGGGACACGTTGGTATCGTATGTGTATAATGTTTACATAATAGCTTTTGCTCTGCCTCCGGTGTATTCTGGATAACATTAGATTATGTCAATTATTCGGGTTACAAACGTCTGGGGGGGGGGGCTCTATCTTGTGGACATTTTTCATTCTTAAAGATAAACATTTTGTAATACGGATATCTCGAGCATTATCATGTGGTTAATATTGATACAAAAACACAACTCAGTTTCACAATTAGGATAAACATTAAATTAATAGATACAGCATCAATATATATCTATCCTGTGTTTGTCAGTAGAAACAGTTTGAAAATGTAATATAGTTGTGTCGTCATTAAAAACAACAACATAATAATTATCGTGTTATTCAAGTATAAGTACCACTACTTAAACAGTTACACTGGCTTCCAGTTTCTTATCGAATTAATTGTAAGCTGTCCACTCTTATATATCGTGCTCTATCTACACAACAACCGCCCTACTTTGCTGGTCTCCTGCATCTTTCAAATATCTCTAGGCAGCTAAGATCATCAATTTCACAACAACTTATTG
>OY759265.1:4103015-4115515 GCA_963662155.1 Lamellibrachia columna | reverse complement strand
AATGTGTAAAAGTTAAATGTGGCTTCAACTGATTAACTCACATCGGACACTTTGAAGACCTACAATTACTTTCACCCTTGAAATTAAAAATAAACAACACTTAGTTGATTAATGTTAAAGACTCAGGTTTATTTTGTTAGATTGTTATGCATTAATCATATTTGTGAGGAACAGCTACTCCAAAAACATTAGATTGTCAAAATAAATAATGAATACACTAAAGGGTGTATGTTAAATCAATAGCATACCAACCCGAGCTACTGCCACACAAAATTTTCACACATCGGGGACTGCTGAAAACCATAAACTAATAAATAAATGTCAACATGGGTTCCTAAAAGCAAGTTCATGTATAACCAATCTCTCGATCTCTATGTTTTTTGGGGAAGAAATTACAAAGTGGGTAGATGATGGTCACCAGTGGATGTTGTCTACTTAGATTTTCAAAAAACGTTCGATAAAGTGCCACATCAAAGATTGTTATTTAGCCCATTTAATCCCGGCGTCCTTTATATAGGACATCCAGTGTACTTTGATTCGCAAGATAACAGCACTAATTCTGACAGTGCTATGACTGTTTATATGATTAAGGAAGCTTCCGGACCTCATTTCACAGGCATATGGATTTTATATTATATGGACGTGAGGAAAGCCAAATTCAAAGTACGGGTTTTGCTTCATTTTTCTCTTACCATAATATCCGCAGAAGGTGAGTTCCGGCTCTCAAATAAAATAAACCTAATCGTTTTTGTTTATCGTTAAATACATGCCAAATATCCCTAAAATTATGTGTAGATTATAGAAAACATAATTATAAAATATCAGCATGGAAACTGTACATGGTGTCATGGAAACTGTACATGGCGTCATGGAAACTGTACATGGTGTCATGGAAACTGTACATGGTGTCATGGAAACTGTACATGGTGTCATGGAAACTGTACATGGTGTCATGGAAACTGTACATGGCGTCATGGAAACTGTACATGGTGTAATGCAGTCGTAAATACAAAACGTTTCTTGTCCGAATGCACCTCCGGGCTATCACCGACATCTTGCATTATATAGGCAATGCATAGCATAGAATGCAGACTGCCACTTTTTTGATTGACCAGCCACCTTTTTGGTTGAAATCTATCTTTCTTTGGATAATCGCCCAATATCGTTCCTATTCCGATCGGGTGTCGTTATTTATCAAGCTACGGAATATATATAAATCACACGAAATCTGCCAGGTTTCGTCGGAAATCTGCCTTCGACCGTTATAAGTGTGTCATTCCATTTACACGTATGTGATAAACACAAGAAAATGTGCATTTTATACAAAATTTCCGTTTGAAACAAATCCTTTTACATGTGAAAAATGGCCATATACTTCCACAAATCCCAAAAATCCGTATTATATACGAGAAATCCATTTGATGCAGCAAGTCCGAAAATACGTTAAGTTGGCAGGTTATACTGTCAGTGATGTGCTGGCAATATTGGAAGAAAATTGAATTTTCGGTCAGCGTGCATTCACATGAATCCATCAGTACAAAGACAGATAAGGACAGTGGAGGTGACGGTGTTGGCGGCTCTGTAAACAACCTGTCTGGTAGACAACTTATGGCTGCTGCTGAAGCCATTGTAATGCAACAGTCTGGTATCAAGGAGGTCATAGCTGTGACGAAAGTTCTACCCGTACGAACGAACCGAAAACGAACAAGACGGTGATGTAAGGGTCAACTGTATCTGTAACTATCCAGTCCAATCAGCTGATCAGCTCAAAAAGCAGGAAATATGGGCCATGGCATACCAATATAACAAACACAGCGGGGCTATTGTCAACGCTGGTATGGCAGCATCGTGACATGGTCATGTCCAACTGTAGTAGAGTCCATCCAGTGAGACAGGCAGTGAGGTTGTCTAGAGCACAGAGAGCGTCTCCAGATTCAACAGCCAAACGCGATCAAAGAGTGCAACAACACACCGGAGAAATGGATTGGCTGGACCAAAACGTGGGAAAATACCGCAGCTGCGTCCATCTCAGAAAGCGGTGTTGATTAGTGTTTGCTTATCAGCTAGATGTCGCCGATCAGAACGCCTGGCTAACCCATGGATCTCCTCCACTTCAGAACGAAATGCAGCCATATATGCTTCATGGGACAGGCACCGTGCAGAGTCACCAAGCAGCTTGATGGATGTCCTAAATGTTTCGACCAGCGTGTTCCAGACGAAGTCTGCTACGACAGCGTGGATCACCTCATCATGGAGTCAGATTCGTTGTGTAGGCCCAGGATGTTGTGGGAAGGCCAACTACAGGTGTAACAAGTGTAACGTTGTGTGGGCCCAGGATGTTGTGGGAAGGCCAACTACAGGTGCAACAAGTGTAACGATGCTCTGCATCTAGCTTGTTTCACCCCATTTCACCAGCCTTAGGCTGATTGGGGAGAAACGATAATGATACATATGTGTTCAGCTTTATACGTATGGTTTAACCACATCTTGGTTTATTGTTTTATTGTCACTGCTCTAGGCACAGACACACACACGCACGCACGCACGCACGCACGCACGCACACACCACACATACACACACCCACACACACCCACACACACACACACACACACACACACACACACACACACACACACACACACACACACACACACACACACACACACACACACAGTGAGGGACTTACATTACATTCACTATGTGGCGCCACTGGTGGAAGTTTGAGTCACTGTTACACATCCTGGTGTTTTGCTTGTTGCCTTGGGTAAAAAGGTACGTTCTAATATAGCGCGGTATGCAGTCCTTGGGACTGCTGAAAGCGCTCTACCCTTCACCTACTGGCAGACCTGTTCATTCTCTCGGAAGCTTTCAGCCTCGGTGCAGTAACTGCACGAAGACCATTCGTTCACACTTCCATCTCGGCCTCATCTATACAGATGAGATGTCTGTGGCAACGTGAGGTGAACGACATTACCAACAATTCGAAACAGCAGCAAGATGACTTGAACCCAGAGTCTTTCATTTGTAAGCTCACCGTTCTAACCGCTAGGTCACCGCGTCACCGCTACGTCACCGCTACGTCACCACTACGTCACCGCTACGTCACCGCTACGTCACCGCTACGTCACCGCTACGTCACCGCGCCCTTTTGTTGGTGATAACCTTCTTAACTATTATTATACACTGATCCCAGTTTTTTGGTTCCCGTATCAACTAGTGTGTAAATTAGACATAGTCAATAACTTAATTTAATTAAGAAACCGTTGTTGTTAACAGAGGTAGTATTTTTTTTTTCCCGGATTCAAACTCAACGAGTGATAAAAGGGAGTTTGTTTACAGGTCATTCAACCCGTGCATCGAGCTATCGTTTACATTAGCTAATATATATATAAGATAAAGTGATTTATTTACTTAAATTACATACATAAGGTAATATCTGACATAGTGGTAGTCAACGTTTTCGGTAAAAAGGAATTAACAGCAGGATTTTAGCGTAAAATTAGTACACACTGAGTTCGTTGTTTTGTTACACAGTGTTCTCCGTATTCGCTAGGTGGCAGGATTTTTAGCCTAAAGTGTTCTTTTGATCACAAAAACAGCCTTATTCAAGGCTAACGTAGCAAACTAATTAAAACTAAATTGTATGATGGCGCCGTGCAAACGGCAGTTAAAGGCCACAAGGCACTTAATTTGTGGCAGTTGTAGTAACTGGGTAGATTTCGTCAAGTCTGGGTGCGAGAAGTCCTGGGCTGAGGTCCAGGCAGATAGTTTTAGTTTTGAGTGTAGGGGATGCGCAAGGATGAAGGAACTAGAGGTGGAGTTGGAAGAGCTGAGGCTACTCGTTGTGGCAATGGTGGGAAGGGAACAGGGGAGTTGTGCCGGTAGTTCCGGTGAGGGAACAGTAGACGATAAAGTGGGGAAAGACACAAGAGATGCTAGGGAGAGCTCACCTCAGCCTGGGAGGAAGCTGAGAGGAGGGAAGGTGACAGGTCATAGGGAGACAGGACGTAAGGAGACGGGAAGGAAAGGAACGGGAGGGAAGACAACCGGGGTGAAGGAGAGGGGAGTAGGGGAGACAGGAGGGAAGGAGAAGGGAGTGGGGGAGACGGGAGGGAAGACAACCGGGGTGAAGGAGAGGGGAGTAGCGGAGACAGGAGGGAAGGAGAAGGGAGTGGGGGAGACGGGAGGGAAGACAACCGGAGTGAAGGAGAGGGGAGTAGCGGAGACAGGAGGGAAGGAGAAGGGAGTGGGGGAGACGGGAGGGAAAACAACCGGAGTGAAGGAGAGGGGAGTAGGGGAGACAGGAGGGAAGGAGAAGGGAGTGGGGGAGACGGAAGGGAAGGGGTCAGGACAGAATGTGATGGAGGGGATCGAAAGGAAGAGTTATTCTGCAGCAGTGATAGAGGGGGTGAGGAAGAGAGCGAGGGTGTTTGTGGGGGATTCGATAGTTAGGAAGACCGACAGAGTCTTAAACAAGGGAGATGATGTGGTGGTCTGCTTGCCTGGAGCCAAAATAGAGGCGATAACTGAGAGGGTAAAAAACATCGTAGGCTCGGGTAAGGGTGGATCTGTTTTAGTACATGTAGGGACAAATAACGTAGAGAGGGAGGGTACAACTGCCATAGTTAGGAAATATAGGCAGTTGGTCAGAACACTAAAACAGACGCGGGTTGAGCAGGTAATACTGTCAGGGATTTTACCTGTAATGGGCAGGAGGGGTCATAAATATCGAAATTGTCGGGGATGGCAATTAACATGTTAGTCCAGAGGCTGTGTAGGGAAGAGGAAGTTGGATTTGTGGATTTATGGGGAAGTTTTGTTGGGAGGGCTGATATGTACATGAAGGATGGGCTTCATTTAAGTGGAAAGGGGGCGGCAGTATTCGCGGACAAACTTTCAGCAGCAGTAGATAGCGACTTGGGTACAATGACAAATATTTTTGGAAGTAAACATTCTTTAAACTAGAAGTGCAGGGGGGTTACCTAGAGGTGTCTCAAGCAGAACAAGAGGCCACTAGCACAGATAAACCAATATCAAATCATCCGAAAATCATCTCTGAAAAAGGTTATAGATGCGTATGTTTAAATGCAAGGAGCATAGTAAATAAGAAAAACGAATTAAACATTATGGTAGAAGATATTGACCCTCACATAATTGGTATAACTGAATCATGGGCTAACATAGATATAACAGATGCTGAATTAGGACTGACAGGATACGAAATGTTTAGGAAAGATCGAATAGGAAGAAGGGGCGGGGGAGTTATTTTATATGTTAAAGAATCTATTCAGGCTTATGAAATAAAACTAGAAAGGGAAGCAGATTGCGATGAAGCTGTTTGGTGCAAAATTGTTTCAGGAAATTCAAAATTAACTATTGGATTAGTTTACCGAAGTCCAAACATAAACGAAGAGGACAACACAAAAATAAAAAACGCTATAAAGGAAGTTAGTAAAGGGGAATGTATCATAATGGGAGATTTTAACCATGGACACATACAATGGAATTCTCTAGAGAGCACAGGGATTGAGGATCAACAATTTCTATGTTTAATCCAGGATAGCTTTCTTACTCAGCACGTACTAGAACCAACCAGGGGAGAAAATGTATTAGATATAGTTTTGTCATCACAACAAGAATTAGTGGACAATGTAAAAATATTTGAACCATTGGGTAATAGTGACCATAATCAAATACATTTTGACATCAATGTAAAATCAGAAAGTAAAAATAAGAAAACGTACAAGAGAAACTTCCACAAAGGTAACTACAAAGATATGAGAAAATACTTAGCACAGCTAGATTGGAATAACATGCTGATGGATAAGACTGCAATTGAATGTTGGAATATTCTAAAATATGAAATTGAGAGTATCATTGATAAATTTGTTCCCTTCCGAAAACAAGGAAAACGGTGTAGAAAGAAACACTTGTCAAAAGAGGCAATTAGAAAAATAATGCTAAAACAAACTATGTGGAGGGTTTATAGGCGTACCAGAAAGGAAGAAGACTATGCAAAATACAAAGAGGCACTTAATGCAGCTACAACTGAAATCAGACAATCTAAAAGAAGCTATGAGCAAAAACTGGCATGTAACATAAAAACTGACAGCAAGAGTTTGTATGCATATGTCAGGAGTAAACAAAACGTACAAGACAAGGTTGGACCTCTAGAAGACAGTGCTGGAAATATAATATCACAGGGGTTTTTAATGGCGGAAGACCTAAATGGTTACTTCAGTTCAGTGTTTACAAAAGAAGATATTAGTTCATTACCAGTTGCTGATGCTAAATTTCAGGGGGCTAAATCTGACTATTTAGGACCGTTAGTTGTAACTCCAGAATTGTTAGCTAGGAAAATAAAGGCAATGAAGGATAACAAATCACCGGGAGTGGATGGGATTCCTCCAAAATTACTAATGGAAACAGTAGATCAAATCAGTATACCACTTGCAAGAGTATTCAACTTGTCATTAAAAGAGGGAGTTGTTCCGTTTGAATGGAAAGAAGCAAACATCATACCATTATTTAAAAAGGGTTCGAGAAATAAGTCAGAGAATTACAGACCAGTGAGTTTAACGTCAGTGATTTGTAAATTATTAGAAAGGTTAATTAAAGACCATATGGTGGACTTCCTCGTTAAACATAAATTATTAAATTCATCTCAACATGGATTCCTTAAAGCGAGGTCATGCTTAACAAATATGTCATGTTTTTTGGAAGAAATCACTAAGTGGATAGACATGGGATCGCCAGTAGATATTATCTACTTAGATTTTCAGAAAGCTTTTGACAAAGTGCCACATCAAAGATTGCTACTTAAATTAAAAGCCCATGGTATCGGGGATAGCATAACTGACTGGATAGAACAATGGCTGACTGACAGAAGACAACGAGTTGTAGTAGATGGGCGAAGTTTCAAATTGGAAATCGGTTTTGAGTGGGGTACCTCAAGGATCAGTATTAGGACCTATATTATTCTTAATTTATATCAATGACTTGGACGAGAGTATAACAAGTAACGTACTGAAATTTGCGGACGACACAAAACTGTTTAGAAAGGTTAATACTGATGGTGATAAACAACATTTACAAAACGATCTAGACAGATTAGTGAAATGGTCTGAGAAATGGCAGATGCTGTTCAATTTTGGGAAATGTAAATGCCTACATACAGGACATGGGAACTTGAATGTAAACTATAAAATGGGAGCTACTGTTCTTGGTACTACTGTAAAAGAAAAGGACTTAGGAGTTACAATAAGCGCTGATATGAAAGTTTCAGAGCAGTGTGGTATTGCAGCTTCAAAGGGTAATCAAATTCTTGGATTGATTAGAAGAAACATAACATATAAGGGAAAAAAGTTAATTATACCTCTTTATAAAGCAATAGTTAGACCTCATTTAGAATACTGCATACAAGCATGGAGACCATATCGTAAGAAGGATATAGATACGCTTGAACGCATACAAAGGAGAGCAACTAAAATGATTCCAGAACTTAGAGACCTTAGTTATGAAGAACGCCTGAAAGAATGTGGTTTAACAACTCTAGAGACAAGGAGGTTAAGAGGAGATCAGATTGAAGTTTTTAAGATATTGAATGGGTATGAAAATATTGATAGAAATATGTTTTTCTCACTCAAGAAGGATAGCAGAACTAGAGGACATGAGGTAAAATTAGTAAAGGATCAATGTAGATTGGACATCAGGAAGCACTCGTTCTCACAGAGGACAATAAATGAATGGAACAAACTGTCTACAGATTGTGTAACTGCTAGCAGCGTGAATATGTTTAAAAACAAGGTTGACACATATATCAGGAGGGCGGGTTATAAGTAGGTGAACATTGTTGGACTCTCGATAAGCCAATGGCTTCCTTGTCCACTTGCCATCTGGGCCTTTGGCTTGGATGGCAAATCTTGTTAAATCTTGTTAAACTTAACTGTACACGAAACGCCCTACATAATGTAGATTGAAAAGTGAATTGGAATATTCATGTTTAATTCAAATGACTGTTGTAGTATTATGAGTCCGTATCTTGTGACCAGTTCTTGTACGTTTCCAAAGCGTCGATGTTATGTTGATATAAAAAATTGTTTTGTTACTTTTGTATTTAAATGGATTGCTTAATCATTACAAACGATTAAAAAGGGAGTTTATTATGCGAATTAGTATTTGGACATTTACTGAATAACGAGTGTTGTAGAGGCACGCATTAATGAACTTCTCTGTTCAAATAAACGATTTGTTCAGTGCTTTGTGTATTGTAGCCATACACATCAGTAGCTGCATGATTGTGGGCATCTGTTTGCTTTGTACGCTAACAGAAAAGTCGTAATCAAACGTGATAATGCTGTCGTCGCGATACTTCGAGTTTTTCGACTTTGACGGCTGCTGTCATTTCGGAAAGCGCAGACAAATCGCGGTCGTTAACTTCCAAATATGTTCGTGAAACATATAAACCAGAACCTGTGTATACTAAACAACGTTACTGAAACAAAATAATCATCCAACCGATAGAAAAACAGAAATAATTTTTTTGTTTTGTTCCCCATCTCTATCAGGGATATCTGAAATGATGCAGGTATGTGGGTCTTATGGGATGAATCATGATATTAAATACATCTTTAAGAAAAGTGCTGTGTTATTTTGCAAAAGCAAATACATGATAAATGTTGATGTGCCACCATTTAAGATCAATGGTGAAACAATCAAAGAAGTTGTTTGATCACGTAAAATATGTGGGACACTTTACAACTAATACGTTACGAGATGGCATAAATATCTTGCGGCAACGCAGACAACTATATGCTCGGGGTAATATGCTATTGAGAACATGTTACATATGTTCTACAGAAGTGAAGCTGACTTTGCTTAAAACTTTCTGCTCACCGATGTATACTGCTCAACTGTGGTAGAGTAGAAGTAAGTTTATTAAACAGGCAGTAGATTGCTTCTGAAAGACACCCTACAGCAGAACGAGTATGTTTTAAAGTTTATGATTAAGAGTATTTGAAAATCAATGATTTGATTAAAACTCCATGGTGTAACTTTAACTAGGAAGGTTGTCCTTGTTTATGACGTGTCAGTGCAGAGTTGTCTGGACGACAAATGGTAATAAGTACATCTTCGAAGAATACACATAGACGCCTGTGTGCATTATTTTTTCCACAGCTGTATATCGTCAATAATGTGTCAATTTGTATAAATAGCTACTATACGGCATCGCGCCTGAACAAAAGGCATACATATACATGATCTAATGAATAAACAGCAAATGCATAAAAGGTAGGCTAATTGGAGAATTACTCTGATCTGACTAACGACTACTAAGAAGAAAACTACAAAAAAAACCCAACAACAACTGTTTCTACGACAACAACAAAACGACTTAGTAAACAACAACAACCACAACGGCAACAACTAGTACTGCACCAACGACAACAGCCGAAATAAAAAAACGACAACCCAAAAATTACTAAGAACAAAAACGACCCACAACCCATCAAACGAATTCGCAACTGGTAAATATACCGGAACAAAGACGGATGTAAAATAGATGACGGACGGAGAAGCGTTGACTCGTGCGACAAGACCGCAAGACTCGCCCTCAGACCGTGTGACAGAACAAACTAGAACTACTCAGCGTGTGTCTATCGCTGACGCTACAGCACGTTCAGGAGATGGTGAAGGAAACTTCGCTAGTACAACAGCCTCTACGTACGACAACGTTGTGACACAGGGAGACGACGTCAGAGGTAGTGGAAGTACAGCAACAACAGTTGTCTCAACAAGGAAACGAGTGAATGTGTTCACAACTCCGCCGTCCTCCTCTGTGATATTAAGCGATTTCAAACCTCAGGTGATGTCAGGTGAGCCGGTGTAGTTAGTCAGTCTCAATATTCGGGTGATGGCATGTGAATCGGTGTAGTTACTCAGTCTCATTACTCAGGTGATGTAATGTAAGTCGGTGTAGTTACTAATTTCTCAATCGTCAGGTGATGTCAGGTGAGTCGGTGCAGTTACTCATTCTATGCTAGGACACCCCTTGGGACCAGGCAGTCGTCATACTGATGTTGATCGGCCGCTCACCCAGTTCATTAGACAGTGTGCTCTACGTGACGACTCGCTTTACACCTGATTACAACGTATAATCAGTTTACTGCAAATATGTGTAGGTCATGTTAATCCGATATCACATGTGACATAGTGCTTATAAAGGGATGCGTAGAAACCCCACATTGAAAACAACACCCTAGTTTTATGTCTCAATTGTCTCTACAATCCCCAGTAAAGTGGCTTTGAGTCGTAATCTGTATTGTTGATTTGGTAGGTTTGATAGTTTCCCTTGTTGGTTTGATAGGTTCCCTTGTTGGTTTGATAGGTTACTTTTTTTGGTTTGATGGGTTCCCTTGTTGGAATCGGCGTCGTCCTGTTATTGACCAGTGGTTTAATCTGCATCGTCTTCATAACCACCAGGTGAGAATCGGCTTATTTGGTTTTGCGTTAGAAACACAGTCGACATCACTTACGTCCGTGAGTATCACCACACATGCACACGCAAACATGCACAACCACGTACGCACGTACGCACGTACACGCGCGGACACACATACGCACAAACCATTGTAAGACACTTTGTTTTTCTTTACTTTAATATATTTGAAGTGAATTATTATGCAGCCATATTTGTTCGAGGTATAGACAAAAGCTTCTCTCAATGCATGCCACCTGTACGGTCTTTTCCCCTGCCCTGTTGTCCACATCATCCTTGCTATTTCGTATTCCCTTCTTGTTTACTGTTTTCCCAGTTTTCGCTTTTTACATATTGTATGTCACTCGGAAGTGCATTGTACGTACTTGCTATTATTTCTAACCATCACCGATTAGTTAGTTTTACTGCTATAATTATGTCATTATCTTTCTTAAATCCTGTTCGAGTCTGCTTCCCAAATTGTTTTTCGAAACCAATGTCTTTCTCCTCCGGTTCTTCTATCCGCTACTATCGTCGTTCCAATGACACTGATGATGTCCCTCTTTCATCTTTGCCGTGGCTTGTCTGTCACTATTTTCTCCAGTGTCAAACACATCATGATTTATATAAATCATGATTTATATATATATATTGCAAATGCAATCTGTGTTCAAGGCGAAGTGGATTCCACATCGTGGACATACATAAACGATTAGAGAGATTTGCCGCTGATCGGATGTGTACAAGAGCGTCTACATGTAACGTGGAGATGTCCCGCTAGTCTGGCAACACGGAAGTGATTTCGCACAGAAGATGAACTTTTGGTTATACACATGTTATTGACATTTACAACCAGACATTAACTGCTGCTATCATAGTTGCTCGCGCACAATATTGGAGGTTTTAACCGTAACGAACATCACATAGCAGTGAAACACCTGTTCAACGTATAGCAACAATAAGGAACTAGGCAGAACAATATAGTGGAATGGGTAATAAACGCTTTGGTGTACAGAAAAAATACATTCATGATCCAAAGAAGACATACAAGTGCAAAGATGAATATGCAATCTTAATCATTTAATGTTTGAATACATAATAATATAACATATCGCATGATATAAAAATAATAAAATTGGATTGTACGAAACTGTCGTTTTATCGTCTTATGAAGGGAACTCGAAAAAAAGACGTGAGGGAAGTGGTCATTTACTCAGGGAACATCGCAACTATATTTAAAACATTTGGCATGGGACACGTTGGTATAGTATATAGTATAATGTTTACATAATGGTTTTTGCTCTGCCTACTGTGCCTTCGGGATTACATAAGATGATGTGAATAATTTGGGTTAGAAATGTTTGGGGCTCTATCTTTTGTATATTTTTTACCAGGAACTTTAGCCAGATTTGCCGTTTCCATGTTTTTTGTCCGTCGAACTTGTACTGATTAGGAGGTAAACGTAGACATTTACCCTAGCATTATTTTTTTTAGTATAACTGATTTGGTGTAGGACCACGTAGACGTGTGCGCATACCCAGAAGCGACCACGTGCAAATAGAAACCCTCGTTCACATTGAAACTAGCATCAACTCAGACAGTATTGCATGCAGACAGACATACAGATAGAAGGACCGATATGACCGACAGACAACGACACGAGGACACTATAATGTGTCAACAAACACACAGTACAAACAAGAGCGGGCACACTAAGTAAGCAGCTGTCGCATATAAACAGGGCTACAACCATGCAGCTATTTACTAGTCCAGGAATTTTAGGGTAAAACCTAAAAGTCGATAATAAAACACTGATTTTTGTACCACGGAAGTGTCTAAGGTAACATATTAAAAGTCCCCAAGAATCCTCCTTGAGCTAAAAGCAAAATTCAAGATGGTGTCCGAAACTGCGGCAACTCGATAAACCTGCTGCATCTTCTAAACCATTGGAGATAGAAGGCACACTTAGTTATATAGGATTCGGTTTTCAACCATGATCTAGCCAATGAACACGGTTAAAAT
>OY759265.1:4040515-4098015 GCA_963662155.1 Lamellibrachia columna | reverse complement strand
ATATCATCTCTGGTAAAAACTTCTGCCATTAAAAAACCTTGTGATATTATATTATACATGCATAACAACTCTTACTGTCATGTTTTACGCAATAAGTTAAGTTTTGCTCATAGCTTCTTTAAGATTGTCTAATTTCAGTCGTAGTTTGTAATTTGTGCACTGTTCATCTTTTCTGAAACGCCTATAAACCTTCCACACATTTTGTTTGTGCACTATTTTCTAATATATTATTTTCACAAGTGTTTCTTCATAGACAGTTTTCCTTGTTTAAGGGAACAAATCGACCACTGATATTCTCAATTTAATATTTTAGAATTTTTCAACATTCAGAGATTATACAGAATATGCCACAACATACTTAAACAATAGCCATATTCGCACAAGAATAAGTGTTTCCCAGTGCAGGATTTAAAGCCAGCGACGTACAGTCAGCGACATCATTATATAAAGTAATCATCAAGTATAGTTGATATGCACTAATTATTCATGCACTCCTATTGCCACAACACTGCGATGTTTACCGTCGCACTGACCAGCAATCGAAAGGGACAAAGGATTTAGCATCACGTTACATGTAAGCAAATCACTTTGGAGCATGACTATAATAGAAACAATATATTTCAAAATCGTCTATGTAAATGTAGCCATATATATATATATATATATATATATATATATATATATATATATATATATATATATATATATACATACACACACACACTCATCCACACACACACACACACACACACACACACACACACACACACACACACACACACACACACACACACACACACACACACACACACACACACACACACACACACACACACACACACACACACACACACACACACACACACACACACACACACACACACACACACACACACACACACACACACACACACACACATTATACATATATATATATTTCTGACCAATTTGTTTCACTGACATGTACATAAAAATATATATCTATACACACACACACACACACACACACACACACACACACACACACACACACACACACACACACACACACACACACACACACACACACACACACACACACACACACACACACACACAAATATATGTGTGTGTGTTCGACCAGCTTTTCCTAGTAAACCACATGTATGTTTTAGTAACTCTTATAGTTGTATAAGCCCAAAACTATGACTTTTGATTGTTTATAAGTCTAGGTATCTTTCCCTTTCGTGCATACAAACATATTTAAATTTCACTTCAAACATAGAGCGTGGTGTATATAATTATGGTAATGAACGAAATTTTAAGTGATTATTTGACCATATGTGACAATCATAATATGCACTTGTGTATCGTATGTTAATGCATTGTCCTCTCTTGAGCCATTCTGAGTGTAGTTGTTAATTATTTAGTAATTATCATGTGTCTGCCACTCCCAGACACTAATCGTTCTGTTGACGCCGTAAACGAGGAGCGGCTCAAAATCTGTAATTTAAATTACCATCGTATCAATACACGAGTTTCGACGTCTATGCCAGAACGCGGCTATTCCTCGAAGAAGCAGTACCTTGAACCGTTGGTAATTCGCTGTCGTCAGTTACTAGATCTCTATAGGTGGGTACTGCGAGACGATGGTCGTGTTGTATACTGTGTGAGCGTGTTATATAAATGTGCTTAGCCACAACTTAAATGGAGTTTTCTCGGGTGCACGTATTTGCATGATGCATGAGCGTTGTGAATGTGCGGTGGCGTGTGTGCGTGCGGATGTTCATCTTTAATTACATTTATCAGCGTAAAGCGTAATTTTCATTTAACACCTTCTATGCGTTTTAGAAGAAAAACATTTGTTTCATTGCATTGCGCGGTTGGGTTGGCTTAGCGCTCATTAAAACAGATTTTGTCAACTTTAAAAATATTGATGTCTTTCAAATAATTGACAACGTTAATGGCGATTTCGTGTGATTATTAAAGTTAATTATGATTGCATTCCTTATTATCAAAGTGAAATGGGCCAAGGAATAACGAGCTTCCCATTAATGTATATCGTACACTGTGCCGTGTAAAAGTACCTTTCCCTGGATAATATTTACCCCAGGACGGTAGATACCATAGGGTATCTTCCTCCAGGAAAAAAACAGGGATTACAAATGCATAATATAATGATCCTACATAAAATAATGATCCTACATAATATAATGCTCCTACATAATATAATGTTCCTACATAATATAATGCTCCTACATAATATAATGCTCCTACATAATATAATGTTCCTACATAATATAATGTTCCTACATAAAATAATGTTCCTACATAATATAATGCTCCTACATAAAATAATGTTCCTACATAATATAATGTTCCTACATAATATAATGCTCCTACATAATATAATGTTCATACATAAAATAATGTTCCTACATAAAATAATGTTCCTACATAAAATAATGCTCCTACATAATATAATGTTCCTACATAATATAATGCTCCTACATAAAATAATGTTCCTACATAATATAATGTTCCTACATAATATAATGTTCCTACATAATATAATGTTCCTACATAAAATAATGCTCCTACATAATATAATGCTCCTACAAAATATAATGTTCCTACATAAAATAATGCTCCTACATAATATAATGCTCCTACGTAATATAATGTTCCTACATAAAATAATGGTCCTACATAATATAATGCTCCTACAAAATATAATGTTCCTACAAAATATAATGCTCCTACATAATATAATGTTCCTACCTAATATAATGCTCCTTCATAATATAATGCTCCTACATAACATAATGCTCCTACATAATATAATGTTCCTACCTAATATAATGCTCCTTCATAATATAATGCTCCTACATAATATAATGCTCCTTCATAATATAATGCTCCTACATAACATAATGCTCCTACATAATATAATGTTCCTACCTAATATAATGCTCCTTCATAATATAATGCTCCTACATAATATAATGCTCCATGTCTCAAAAGTGCTTCACCGTACAATAACTGAAAGGTATGACATAAACAATTCATTATAAATTCATATTCCGATGTGTTTTGGAACGAAATTGTTATACATGTAGGTATAGTTATGGACATTCTTAAATTATCCATTACGACCACCTCAAGGGTAAATTGTATATATATATATATATATATATATATATATATATATATATATATATAATACTTTGCAGAAACTTGAGCAGATGTTGAATATAAAACAGTTCTACACGGCCTATACACCATGGTAATGACAGACAAACAACAAGAGAAACTGCAAGTTTGCGAGAATAACTGGGTGAGAAGAATTACGGGAGAAAAGAATCGACAAACGAAGAATGGAGGAGTTGAGGGAGGAAGTTGGTGTGAAAGAGTCTCACAAGGAAGTTGGTGAGGAGCCGGCTAAGGTGGGCTGGACATGTCGAAAGAATGGAAGGGGTACAATTGACAAAGAGAGCGGATGCGCTTGGAGTGGAGGGTAGAAGGAGAAGAGGAAGACTGAGACTGAGATGGGAGGACTGCGTTACCAGATATTTAGTGGGAGTGGGAGGGAGTGGAGAACAAGGGCGTGAGATAGAGGGGAGTGGAGACGCTTAGTGACCAATTTCCTCCCTCAACTGCTTCGTTTGTCGATTCTGTTCACTCCCGTAATTCTTCTCACCCAGTTATTCTCGCAAACTTGCAGTCTCTATTGTTGTTTGTCTGTCATCGCCATGGTCTCTAGGCCGTATGCTGGTGTTATGTATGAGTTCAGAACCTTTCCTTTTAGCTTTCGGGATATGTGTCTATCTCCCATCACCCCTTCCACTTTCCTCCACGCACTTGCCCCAGCTTGTACCCTCCTACGAATTTCCGTCTCCGTGTCGCCGTCCCCGCAAACCTGTCCACCCAGATATACAAAGCTGTCTCGTTGGTTCAGTTTCTTCCCATCCAGTCTTATGTCAAGATCGTTTCTGCTGTTCAACGCAAAGCACCCCCGTCTTCTCTAGACTTACTCTCAGGCCAGGTTTGCCAAAGATTTCTTTCCAATCTACCAACCGCTCTTGAAGGTCTGCCTCACTGTCCGCTACTACTGCCAGGTCATCGGCGTATAGCAACTTGCGGAGAATGTCCCTTGCGTTCGCTTTCTTGCTGATCACCTCCACTACTGCGATGAACAACATTGGGCTTAAAGCACTTCACTGTCTCAGGCCGACGTTCACCCTGAATTCCTCCGAAATACCCGGTCCGCACACTACTCTACCTTTTTTCTCTTCATATGTGCCTTCAACCATCCTCACATGGCCATATCTATGAATCTCAGAGCCATATTCTCCTGTCCCTCCAGTTTCTTTTCCACCAGTTGTCTGAGAGTGAACATCCCGTCCACCATCCCTCTTCTGAAACCTTGTTGTTCTTCTCTCATTTCACACTCCACTATCCTTCTCATCCTTCCATCCAGAATCATTTTTAACACCTTCAGGACATGACTCAGCAAAGTGATACCTCGGTATTTTCCAGGGTCACGAACATCTCCCTTCCTTTTCCATACAGGGACTACACCGTTCGCCACTCCTCTGGAATCTTCCCCTCTCTCTTGCAGGTATTTAACAATCGCCTCGTCCACCTAACCCCAACATGCTCAGCCATCACCAGCATCTCCACTCGCACTTCATCAATGCCTGTCGCTCGTCCTCTCTTCATCTTCTTCGTTGCTCTCTCTACCTCTGCATCCCCAACCACCTCCAGTTTCACTGCACTTGGTAGTTATAATTCATTGTTTTCCCTTTGGTTCAGCAGTTCCTTGAAATACTCCTCCCAGACCTTTAATCCATATTTCCTCTCAGTGAATAGCTTCCCAATCTTGTCTTTGATTACTGATCAAGTTTTTACATCCTTGCTGTCCTCATCGCTCTCTAGTGTCATCTTATATATCAACTTCTTTCCGCAGTCCTCGTCTAACTCTCTGTATAGTTCCTCCTCCATTTCACTCTTTGCTTTGTCGAAGGCTCTCCTGGCCGCCTTCTTCTGTCCGTACAGGTGCTGTAATGTTGTATTCGGTTGTTGCCCATTCTCCTTGATCCTTTCTGTCATCTTCCATATCTCTCTCTTTTCTCCTATTGCTTTTGTTACTTCTTCTGTCCACCACGTTTGGTTTTTCCTTCTTGATGATCACCCCCCTTCCAGGCGTTTTACGACACAGCTCCTCTGCTACGCCAATAAAAGCATCTTTGAAAGCCTTCCATTCTTCTTCCACTGTTCCTAATGTTGATCCAAGTTTCTCGTAGTCTAATGTCAACCTCTCTTTGTCGGGTATAGATTGAAGTAGGCCAAATGAATGACATTTAATTTTATTAATATTCATCAGTTTAGTAATTGTATAAACATTAATAATCAAGCGACAATTAACCACAGCAAGCATGCCGGCCCCAGACTGCTATTTTCACATAATAGGTATAATGCGACAACGTATTAAGTGTGTCAACCATTGGTAACAATATTATGACTACAAACAAACTACAAGCTAATCTGTTCATTTCACCATGTGGGTGGGGGTCACTCCGCCACCAGTTCACCCAAAATTAAGATGTGACCGACCGCTACCTAAACGTTCATATAGAACCGTCAACACAACTCCGCCATTGTCAGAGCTGCCATTATGTCCCACTATTGTCGCTCTCAGGGTGATTGGGTCCGACAGGAATAACCAAAGAACACAAAACCATTTATCCGAGCCAAAATAGTAGCTTTCGACTCCGCCCCGGTCAGAGCGTAGGCTAATCCTTAACTCGGGTGTATCCAACGGAGATATAACTGTTGACTCCGCCACTGTCAGAGTCTCAGTCATACTCCCGCTCTGCACCTAACCTGTTTTATGTCCCGGGAGATAGAACTAAAGAGTCCGCCACTGTCAGAGTCCCTGCTATATACCCTCGGAGCCATAACTAAAGTAACCTAAATGTCGTGTACGTTAAGATATCCGAATGTATTTCCTGAAAGCATCGGATGCCCATCTACCCGCAGCTCTAATTTGTGCATCCGATTCACCCCTTAATGCGGCTGATGTTGCTGCCCCGATTATAAAGCTATGACCTTTGAATACCGTTGTACTTAACCCACAGAACTAGAGTAAATGCGTAAGCAGCATATAAAACTCGCGACGTAGCATTGGAGAGCCATCGGCATAAGCAAATAACGGGCCCATTATCGTACCCCTGACATGAAGAAATTCCCTGAGAAACTTAGCTGGGTGAATTGAGGTGCCCTGTACACATTGACCGTCTACTTGCAATGACTGGGGGCCATGTTTACCACTGTGCTTAAAATGTCTAAAAGAAATAGTGATCAGATCTCCATTCAGTGCCACGTCTCTGAAATGCAGGCAACCTTGCCCCACCCTGCTGGATCGGGCGACCATCTCCCCCCACTCTTAAGTAAGCCCTGAAGGCGAGAACCATCATAGCCCTTAGCATAACGCATTTATAATGTAAAGTAATCACCAGAGCGCTAATAAGCTGGACAAGAATTGGCATTGTCACTGGCAACCTGACATCAGACACCGTTCCCAAATTTTGAGCCCCAGTTAAAAGTTTGGCAATAATAAAATCCTTGGCCGGGTCCGGCAAACCATTAAGTTTATGAAAATATGAGATGGCCGAGACCGTGAAGATCACAGAAGACGGCGCATACCCTTTATTACGCATATAAACAATAAAACCCATCATCATGGCAAAAGATACGGGTAACACAGGAACAGTGCCTAACGACTGGAAGACGAAGCCAATGACGCCTGCATCAGCACATGTATAAACTCTCTAAGGCGGCTGGGAGACGTGGTACGGCGCTGTCGCTGGTTCGAGATTGATCCACGGAGCCAGTTTCAGAAATTCGTCTACCTGACAACGGGATAATTTATCAGCCAAGGTATTGTAACGACCTGGGACATGATGAGTTGTAAACTGAATAGTGTAACGCAAGCACGACAATACTAACTTTCTCATTAACACCATCACACTTGGTTCCCTGGACGTCTGCTTATTAATTATTGTGACCAGGGCCTCGTTATCCGTGAAGAAACACACACTACTGTTAGCCCAAGAAACACCCACGTCTCCACAGCCGGCACGATAGGATATAATTCAAGTACTGTGATGTTAAGGGTATTCCAAGAACTGGGCCATCTACCAAAAAACCACTCTGGCCCACATATCGCCCCATAGCCTACGCCCCCCCGAGGCATCAGTAAACAACTGCAAGTAATCCCCAGTCAGAAATATATCATCCACAAAGAAAGCTTTCCCGTTAAAACCTGTCAGAAATTCCTGGCATGTTAATAAGTCTTGCTTCACCTGTCTGGTCAACCTAATGTGATACCCATAGTTAGGTCGATTAACCTCCGTAAAAAAGCTCTTCCTGGGCCAATTACTGAACAGCTGATGTTTAACACTCCTATAAGTGATTGCAGTTCTCTAAACGTTACTTTCTGCCTACTCAAAAACAACCGCAGCAGCGATCGACACTGCGCTAACTTATCTTCAGGCAAGCGTGCCTCCATGCTCACTGCATCTAGAGTTTTCCTAAAAACTGCAGTGCAGTAGATGGCCTCACTGTTTTCCCGGGTATCAATGGGACACCCAGATCACCACACAGCTTAATAAATGCCTGCATGTCAGCCAGACATTTAGCTTGGTAAGTAGTTAGAAACAGGAAATCGTCAATCACATGAATTGCCTTTGTCACCCCCAGTTTGTTTATTGCCACCCATTCTAATGTTGTGCTGAAAGTTTCAAAGATAGCGCAAGCACTGGAAGAACTCCATATAATACAGGCCTCTCCATTTAAAACCTAACAGAGGCGAATCTTTCGGAGCAATAGGCATAATCCTGAATGTTGCCTCTATGTCTACCTTACCCATGAAAACTATTGAGTCGGATACTTTAATGAAAGAAATTGCATCCTGTACCGTTGCACAGTGCACTGTGGAAAACTCCCTGGGAATGTAATCATTAAACGAATTTCCATCTGGGTGGGACAAATTATGAATCACTCTAAATTCCCCCGGCACTTTCTTAGGCACGACCCCTAACGGCGAGATTCTGAAAGCAGGATTAACTGGTGGCTCATGGTAGGGGCCCAAAACCCTGCCGAGTTATATCTCCTTCTTTAATTTTAAGTCTATCACCTGGGGGAAATCAAAGGCAGATTTCATGTTTTTGACGCCCTTTCCCTTCTGTACTGGTATATCCAAACAATCAATTTCAAAACCCGAAGTAAACCCGTTAACTAAATATTGGCTTTTTGACGCATTGTACCCCTTTAGCACATTCTCCGAGCTGTAGGCGACACAGGCGAGTGCATGGCATGTTTACAGCTTGGGCATCGGGCGCTGGAAATTGGCTGACTTACGGATGTGGGACTTTGGGCATTGGAAGCCAGGGTGGCTGCCGCCGCATCTGCAGATATGTCTGAAACGACAGGGATTTCGCACACAGCGGCGTGCCTGGTTGAATGCAAAGCAGACCGCGTTTGCACGGGTACCTGTACCCCTGTTGAGAAAGGAAGATCCACCTGCGGTGCCACCCTAGGGAGTGGCTGCTGCGCAGTGTTCAACCACAATTCATAGTGTACTGCGTATCAGGGTCCTGAATGATTCATCGTACCCCCGCCAGTTACCCCACGCTCTGAAAGGTTCCTGACCACATGCATGTATTTCAGCATCTTTGGTGCCGCCAGAGTATTATCTGGCTTCATCAAGAACACGGACATAAAATTCTGGAAGGCTTTGGACCATTGAGGGAAAGAACGAATCTCAGATTTTGCTCGAGGGATCACGCAGACTGCCGGGTTACTGTCATTCTCCCCGGGACGGATCGTCAGACTGAAGTCCTGTTGACCTAGGCTAACTTCCGGCAGCAACGTATACAAGTCTACAAACTCCCCCACCCAAATGTTAGCTCTAATTTTTTTCTGGAACATGAGCATGAAGTGCTAATTTCGGCAACACTAGGCTCGCCACCCTAGTCTGCGTGTCCCCTGGCAATACATTGATATCGTCCACAATACCTGCCATGGGATTGTCGACTGCATGCATCAGGCCCTCCCCCGTCTGCCATGGGGGGGGGGGGGCAATACCGTCGCCACTGGCGCTGACCCTCGAGGTGCTGCCCCTGACGGCTTGTTGATGCAATCGTACCCGATGCAGCCCTGGCGGGGGAACAGCATCGTCCCGACTGCTCGAGGCTACTGGAACTGTAGAGGCCACTGCAACATTAGGCAAAACAGATTGCAATAAGGTTCTGATTTCGCGCATCTCGCGTTGACGCAGTTCCGTGGATTCGAGGCGACTTTCGACGTCAGCCTCCCATCGTTGCCGAGCTGTCAAGGGGCGAACCGCGGGCTGGACTGGGTCGGGCTCGGCCGCCGGTGTGACAACGTCGGTCTGTGCGGGGTGGCCCAGGGCTGCTGCTGCTCTGGCCCTCTGCCGCTGTGATCGTCTGATGGGGGGCATTCTGGAACATTACTGACAATTACAACACCAGTAACTCAGCCAATCATATAACGTCCCCATGGCGATCTAAACAAACCCACAATCTAACCAATGCATGCCTCCGCCATGTTGCATGCCGGTTTGCTCTAAACAATTCCATGCCCGCAATTTCGTTTATAATTGACACAAACCCATGCCTCCGCAGTTTTGTATGTCGGTTTAAGTTAACTATTCCATGCCTCCGCAGTTTTGTATGTCGGTTTAAGTTAACTATTCCATGCCTCCGCAGTTTTGCATGGCGGTTTAAGCTTGGTAATTTACTATGTGTAAAATAAAGCTCCACCTCTCAGAGCTGCCAATATATCCCCACATCGTGCACTCGGAATGTTCACGTAAAATAGTGGCTAATCAAAGACATTAATCAAAATTATCTAACTTAAGGTAGTAGCATTAGACTCCGCCCCTCTCCAGCCAGAAAACGTGTGAACCCCAAGGATCAACGCGACGTCTCGACCAGTTGCCATCTGCGCTGAAGTTATACTTATCTTATCAATTCCAAATGTGTGTAAAAACATCGCTACACACCTGCGTCGATCACAAGACGATCGAAAGCTATGACAACAAGATGGCGGCTCCCACGTGTGCCGATGAATTTTCTCTTCCAAATAACTGCAACTAAAACACTTTTTAACAAGATTTGCCATCCAAGCCAAAGGCCCAGATGGCAAGTGGACAAGGAAGCCATTGGCTTATCGAGAGTCCAACAATGTTCATCTACTTATAACCCGCCCTCCTGAGATATGTGTCAACCTTGTTTTTAAACATATTCACGCTGCTAGCAGTTACACAATCTGTAGACAATTTGTTCCATTCATTTATTGTCCTCTGTGAGAACGAGTGCTTCCTGATGTCCAATCTACATTGATCCTTTACTAAGTTTACCTCATGTCCTCTAGTTCTGCTATCCTTCTTGAGTGAGAAAAACATATTTCTATCAATATTTTCATACCCATTCAATATCTTAAAAACTTCAATCTGATCTCCTCTTAACCTCCTTGTCTCTAGAGTTGTTAAACCACATTCTTTCAGGCGTTCTTCATAACTAAGGTCTCTCAGTTCTGGAATCATTTTAGTTGCTCTCCTTTGTATACGTTCAAACGTATCTATATCCTTCTTACGATATGGTCTCCATGCTTGTATACAGTATTCTAAATGAGGTCTAACTATTGCTTTATAAAGAGGTATAATTAACTTTTTTCCCTTGTATGTTATGTTTCTTCTAATCAATCCAAGAATTTGATTACCCTTTGAAGCTGCAATACCACACTGCTCTGAAACTTTCATATCAGCGCTTATTGTAACTCCTAAGTCCTTTTCTTTTACAGTAGTACCCAGAACAGTATCTCCCATTTTATAGTTTACATTCAAGTTCCCATGTCCTGTATGTAGGCATTTACATTTCCCAAAATTGAACAACATCTGCCATTTCTCAGACCATTTCACTAATCTGTCTAGATCGTTTTGTAAATGTTGTTTATCGCCATCAGTATTAACCTTTCTAAACAGTTTTGTGTCATCCGCAAATTTCAGTACGTTACTTGTTATACTGTCGTCAAGTCATTGATATAAATTAAGAATAATATAGGTCCTAATACTGATCCTTGAGGTACCCCACTCAAAACCGATTTCCAATTTGAAACTTCTCCATCTTCTACGACTCGTTGTCTTCTGTCAGTCAGCCATTGTTCTATCCAGTCAGTTATGCTATCCCCGATACCATGGGCTCTTAATTTAAGTAGTAATCTTTGATGTGGCACTTTGTCAAAAGCTTTCTGAAAATCTAAGTAGATAATATCTACTGGCGATCCCACGTCTATCCACTTAGTGATTTCTTCCAAAAAACATAACATATTTGTTAAGCATGACCTCGCTTTAAGGAATCCATGTTGAGATGAATTTAATAATTTATGCTTAACGAGGAAGTCCACCATATGGTCTTTAATTCACCTTTCTAATAATTTCTAAATCACTGACGTTAAACTCACTGGTCTGTAATTCTCTGACTTATTTCTCGAACCCTTTTTAAATAATGGTATGATGTTTGCTTCTTTATATTCAAACGGAACAACTCCCTCTTTTAATGACAAGTTGAATACTCTTGCAAGTGGTATACTGATTTGTTCTACTGCTTCCATTAGTAATTTTGGAGGAATCCCATCCACTCCCGGTGATTTGTTATCCTTCATTGCCTTTATTTTCTTAGCTACCAATTCTGGAGTTACAACTAACGGACCTAAATAGTCAGATTTAGCCCCCTGAAATTTAGCATCAGCAACTGGTAATGAACTAATATCTTCTTTGGTAAACACTGAACTGAAGTAACCATTTAGGTCTTCTGCCATTAAAAACCCCTGTGATATTATATTTCCAGCACTGTCTTCTAGAGGTCCAACCTTGTCTTGTACGTTTTGTTTACTCCTGACATATGCATAAAAACTCTTGCTGTCATTTTTTATGTTACATGCTAGTTTTTGCTCATAGCTTCTTTTAGATTGTCTGATTTCAGTTGTAGCTTCATTAAGTGCCTCTTTGTAATTTGCATAGTCTTCTTTCTTTCTGGTACGCCTATAAACCCTCCACATAGTTTGTTTTAGCATTATTTTTCTAATAGCCTCTTTTGACAAGTGTTTCTTTCTACACCGTTTTCCTTGTTTTTGGAAGGGAACAAATTTATCGATGATACTCTCAATTTCATATTTTAGAATATTCCAACATTCAATTGCGGTCTTATTCATCAGCATGTTATTCCAATCTAGCTTTGCTAAGTATTTTCTCATATCTTTGTAGTTACCTTTGTGGAAGTTTCTCTTGTACGTTTTCTTATTTTTACTTTCTGATTTTACATTGATGTCAAAATGTATTTGATTATGGTCACTATTACCCAATGGTTCAAATATGTTTACATTGTCCACTAATTCTTTCTGTGATGACAAAACTATATCTAATACATTTTCTCCCCTGGTTGGTTCTAGTACGTGCTGAGTAAGAAAGCTATCCTGGATTAAAAATAGAAATTGTTGGTCCTCAATCCCTGTGCTCTCTAGAGAATTCCATTGTATGTGTCCATGGTTAAAATCTCCCATTATGATACATTCCCCTTTACTAACTTCCTTTATAGCGTTTTTATTTTTGTGTTGTCCTCTTCGTTTATGTTTGGACTTCGGTAAACTAATCCAATAGTTAATTTTGAATTTCCTGAAACATTTTTGCACCAAACAGCTTCATCGCAATCTGCTTCCCTTTCAAGTTTTATTTCATAAGCCTGAATATATTCTTTAACATATAACATAACTCCCCCGCCCCTTCTTCCTATTCGATCTTTCCTAAACATTACATATCCTGTCAGTCCTAATTCAGCATCTGTTATATCTATGTTGGCCCATGATTCAGTTATACCAATTATGTGAGGGTCAATATCTTCTACCATAATGTTTAATTCGTTTTTCTTATTTACTATGCTCCTTGCATTTAAACATACGCATATATACCCTTTTTCAGATATGTTTTTCGGATGATTTGATAACAACAAAAATTAAACACGAACTTAATCAATACACGCACAAAACTAATCTAGCATCAACTAACACTGCACAATAATTCGCAAATAAAAAAATTCAACAATTCAACAAAGCCAACATTTTCCATGGAAACTACGCAATTCCGAAGAAAGAGAGGCCGGCACCACGGCCGCACTCGCTTATATAGCGTTAACTAGCGCGCATGCGCGAGTCGCCGTGCATACTCTCGTAGCCCAAACGAGTATCGTCCTAATAGCTATGATGCTTAAGCATATTACATGAATTAAGTTACGTTGTCATTCCACATAAACGACAGTATGTCCCCGCTGTTTACATACATCCATTTCTGCTTGAATGTGTAACACATTATACTTGAGCACATTGTATATTTTGTTTGAAATAAAATCTGGAATATTTAGTTGCTCTCCTCTGTATTCTAGCACACAATGCATTTGGTTAAAAAAAAAAAATTTGACAATTATATATATATATATATATATATATATATATATATATATATATATATATATATATATATATATATATATATATATATATATATATATATATATATATATATATATATATATATATATATATATATATACATATATATATATATATATATATATATATATATATATATACACTCACACACACTTAAACACACACACACACACACACACTCACACACACACACACACACACACACACACACACACACACACACACACACACACACACACACACACACACATACGTTATTTACATAATGAACACCTGTTGTTTGAAATATTGATATAGTGTTAAATTATAATATTAATTAATCATTGATTAAACTTTATATTATTATTATTATTGTATTTAAAGTGTAACCAAAGGCATTGTGCTGGGGCCTTTGCCCCTATAAAAGTGCATCAAAACTGACCATTTGCAACTATAATCAGGAATATCACGTAAGTGGTTAACTGGGAATAAGTTCTAAAAGTGCGAAATTCTGGCGTTACGTCATGTTTTGTGAAGGCTGACATATTCATAAGTGTTTGCAATGTTGACCAATTAGCGGCGAGCAGATCCTTAACCTCCGACGCTGCAGTGACGAAAGATGTGCGTGTCGCGTCTATTTTTTAACGTGGTTGAGGTGAGCGGTTACATTTTTAGTTGCTTTTATATTGGATTTACACGCAGCAAAGATTATTAAAATACGGCACTGCGCAGCATTCGGACGTAAGCATCATTCAGCGAAGTATAGATAGTTGTCGTTAAAGCCTGAAGCGGTACAGACAATCTTCCAGCATGTACCTCAGTCGTAGGCTTCGACAACACGCAAACACTCATTTAAGAGAACTGTTATGCCAACTCAATCAATTGTCAATTCAATTCCTCCACCATCACAAGGGTGCCTTGCGCAGATTGATGTGTGTTTTGTTGTTGAGGCGGCCCACCCTGATTAACCCACCAGTCTAAATGAGTTATTTCATTTGATTGGAAGGCGTAGCTTGGCAAACATTGATGGCGTCCTATTTATTAAAGGTTGGCCCGGTGTAGATTGCTGCTCAAAGACCCTCTCCCGCAGAGCGAGTATTGATATCAGTTTATTAATAAGAGTGATTGATAATCAATTATTTGATTGAAAATCCATACTGTGACTTTCACTAGGAAGGTTGTCCCTGTTTGAGTTTGAAGTAACCCATCCCATGGTGGAAGTTTACCCCGAGGGTATTTAGGGGGCAGATACAAATGGGAGATATACTGCCACACCCGGAACGTCAAACTTGGATAGTAATCACTGCCAGCCTAATTCGACAAAAGGAACCCGTGATTAATTTTATAAACATTATGGTTGACACAATCATTACAAAGTATTATTTTTTGGCTTTTCATTTCGAATTTCCAATGATATTAAGTTAGCCCGTTGAATCCAATCAGGTATTAATTCTGTGTTCGTTTTTAGAAAAAATATTAATATAGAAAAAAAAATTTCAATTCGTTTATTTTACATGTAATTGATTAATCTGGTATTGTCATGATCATTGCTGCGCGCGTTTTGTAAGTCTTGCCTTTCAGCTTTGTTCTTTCGGAGAGGAAATCTGAATAACTATTTTGTTTAGAGGCTCGCAAACATGACCGGACGGCGCCTAATAGTGGCCGTGATGTTTCTGATTTGTCTGGACGTGACATTAGGTTTGTACCGGCCTTTCTCTCTTGTGCATAACATTACACACATTTTGTTCTAACGAATAACCACAAAAGACCTCTTTCGGGCTACAGTTTGGGTTGTTTCTACCTTCCATGTATGTTTATGTATTACTTTTCTACCAGGAAGTGTTCTTGCATATTTCCTTTCTTTATCACGTCAATACTTTCTTCATTCTTCAATAATTCAATCTTCAATAATCTTCCATATTTTCACGCCAATGAAAAATACTCGATATACTCGATATATATGTTGAATACTTAAATTATTTGTTCAATAGCTATAAATACATCATTTCAGCCAACGAAATACACGATTGCACGGGAATGGTAAGAGATGTCAACGCTGCAAACATCACCTGGCCGACGATCGCATCTATGACGTGTCAGTGCAGAGTTGTTGTGACAGCAAACGCTAATAAGTACTTTACATTTAAAGCTCAAGTGAAATTGATCGGGAGAGCACTGCACGTGTGTGTCTCAAATGTTGGTAGCCGAAATACATGGAAACCACTGATCAAGACCGAATGTTTCCGCCAATACCCCATCACCAACAGAGATACTATCCGATGTAGCATTCATATGTGTATTTCGGCATTCTTCGTAGATGACGGCTCTATCATATTACGTCTCATAGGTACGTATCAATAACAGCCAGTCATAAATTACGCTTAAGCATATTTACGGGATTCTGTATACACATGTCCTTATTGTGTTATGTGTTTGTTTATTTGTTTGTTTGTGCGTGTGTGTGTGTGTGTGTGTGTGTGTGTGTGTGTGTGTGTGTGTGTGTGTGTGTGTGTGTGTGTGTGTGTGTGTGTGTGTGTGTGTGTGAGTGCGCGCTCGCTGAACCGTCTCACAATGCACCTCGACCATAGATTCCTACCAGAGAGCCAATGTGGATTCCGGAAAGAGCACGGGGCCATAGACATGATGTTCACTGCATAACAGTTTCAATAGAAATGTCAGGTACAAAATGCCAACGTGTTCTCCACCTACTTCCACTTGACCAAGGCCTTCGACACTGTAAGTCGTAAAGGTATGTGGAGGATCCTGTACAATTACGGCTGCCCACGGAAGTTCATCGCCATGGTGAAACAATTCCATGATGGCCGCAAGCCAGGGTTCAGGACAATGATGAGACATATGAGCTTTTCCGTTGACGGTATGAAACGAGGATGCATCCTAACATCGTCGCTGTTCCGTCTAGTGTTCTCCGCTATGCTGACGGATGCCTATAGAGATGGTGATATTGGTATCGGCATCCGATTATGGAAGGACTGAAAGCTATTCTACCGCATGAGGCTTCAGGCATCAGCTAAGACCATGACAGGAATCATCAGAGTTTTTGTATTTGCTGAGGATTGCGCCCTAAACGCTGGTTCAGAAGATCCATGCAACGCAGCCTTGACAAGTTCTCTGATGCACACAACAACTTCAATACCAACAGTATCAAAAAGACAGAAGTAATGCATCAGCCAGCTCCAAGGAAACAGTGCGTTAAGCCCAGCGTCACAGCCAACGGCCAAAGACTGAACGTTTTGAACAGACTCACATACTAATGCAGTACGCTGTCCCAGGACGTTGTAATCGACGATGACGTCAACACCAGGATCGCAAAAGCCAGCGTAGTCTTCGGGAGACTACGCACCAAAGTCTGGAATAGAAGAGGCACTAATCTACAGACCAAGCTGAAGGTGTACAGGAAAATGGTACTCCCCACGTTGCTGTACGCCTGTAAAAAGAGGACAGTGTGTCAACGTCACTCCAGAAAGCTGAACCACTTCCACACAATCAGCCTCAGAAGACTCCTCAACATTAAGTGGCAGGACAAAATCCCGGACACTGAGGTCCTTTCTCAAGCTGGCCTACCCAGCATTCACACCATCCTGATGCAATGTTAGTTACAATGGGCAGGCCAAGTAGCTCGCATGCCAGACCACCGGCTGCCGAAAAGACTCTTACGGTGAGCCACAATAAGGTGAGCGCTCACAAGGGGGGCAAAAGAAACGTTTCAAAGACAATCTGAAGATCTCCGTGAAAGCGTTTCCAATCAAGCCCAACACCTTGGAACACACTGCTCAAGACCGTGTTGAGTGGATGACTGAAGTGATCCTCATCGCTCTGCTTCGTGTGTGTGTGTGTGTGTGTGTGTGTGTGTGTGTGTGTGTGTGTGTGCGTGCGTGCGTGCGTGCGTGCGTGCGTGCGTGCGTGCGTGCGTGTGTGTGTGGTGTGTGTGGGTGTGTGTGTGTGTGGTGTGTGTTATATTATGTGTTCGAGTATGTATGTGTTTATGTGTGTATTTGTGTATGTGTGTATGTGTGTATGTGTGTATGTATGTATATATGTATGTATGTATGCATGTGTGTATGTATGTATGTATGTATGTATGTATGTATGTTTGTATGTACGTATGTATGTATGTATGTATGTATGTATGTATGTATGTATGTATGTATGTATGTATGTATGTATGTATGAATGCATGTATGTATGTATTTATGTATGTATATATGTATGTACGTATGTACGTACGTTCATAAGTATGTAGGGGAGGGTTGGCGCAAATATCAGTTAAATTCATTTGTTTCTTCAGTTAACGTAGATATGGTAGATGTGCATTGGTAGACGTATTTAGCGATTTCCAAATGATTGTAGTATTTATGATATTATCCATTATATATTACCGTCCTCAACTGCCCCCAACATGCCCCGTATGCGAGGGAGGTTGACACACACAGAGGGTACATTGGCGTATCCAATTAAATACATAATTTTTTTAGAAAACACTCATTTAATTCAGCCTAAGACATTGGACAGACCATGCACAGCGTTGAAGTAGCAGATTGATATATCTTCAGGGTTCTGATAGAAAAGAGGTCATCTCAATTTTGACAATGTAGTGTTACAGACAAACTAGGCCAGCTTTTTTTTTTCAGTACCCAATATGCGGTACCGCGTCAGAACAAAATGCACAGAGATACAAGATGTAATTAAAAAACAGCGAATGCCTAAACCTGTACGCTAAATGAAGAATTACCCTAACTTCTTTATTACGTACATACGTACGTGTGCATGTGCACAAACATAGCCACATACATCAACGATGTCATTTCATGTTCTTATCTACTTGTATTTTTAATTTGCTTTAGTTCTACAAAGCTGGGCAGGAAACTTTGATATTAACTGTAAGAAAGTCGATGTCCGGACCACTACAACTACGACCACTAAGAAGACAACTACAACCAAACATCCAACAACAAATGTTCCTACGACGACCACCAAGAAAACGACAACAACCAAAAAGCCAACAACAACTGCTCTTAGGACAACAACGACCAAGAAAACGACAACAAACAAAAAGCAAATAACTACTACTACTCCTACGACAACAACAACAACAACAAAGACAACGACAGCAACCAAAAAGCCAACATCAACAACCACAACAACTGGCCCTATGACAACAACGATTAGGAAAACGACAACAACCAAAAAGCCAACAACAACTGCTACTGTTCCTAAAGCAACAACAACCAAGATAACGACAACAACCAAAAAGCCAACAACTACTACTGCGCCTACTACCACAACGACCAAAAAACCGACAACAACCAAAAAGCCAACAACAAGTATTACTTCTCCTAAAACAACAACGACCAAGAAACCTACAACAACCAAAAAGCCAACAACAAGTATTACTGCTCCTAAAACAACAACAACCAAGAAACCGACAACAACCAAAAAGCCAACAACAAGTATTACTGCTCCTAAAACAACAACGACCAAGAAACCGACAACAACCAAAAAGCCTACAACAAGTATTACTGCTCCTACAGCAAAGAAAAAGAAACCGACTACGACTACTAAGAAGACAACTACAACCAAACAGCCAACAACAACGTCAACAGCAACAACTGCTCCTAGGACAATAAAGAACAAAAAACCGACAACAACCAAAACAACAACAACCAAAACAACAACAACTACTACTACTATTACTACTGCTCCTTCGACAGCAACGACATATACAACAACAACATTAACAAAGGCAGCAACAACTAGAACTGCAGAAACGACAACAGCCAAAATTAAGAAAACGACTCCAACCAAAAAACCAAGAACAATAACGACCCAAAACCCATCAGACAGATTCTCAACTGGTATATCTACCGGAACAAAGACGGATGTAAAATGGACTACGAAAGGAGAAGCGTTGATTCGTGCGACAAGACCGCAAGACTCGCCCGCAGACCGTGTGACAGAACAAACTAGAACTACTCAGCGTGTGTCTATCACTGACGCTACAGCGCTTTCAGAAGATGCTGAAGGAAACTTGGCTAGTACAACAGCCTCTACGTACGACAACGTTGTGACACAGGGAGACGACGTCAGAGGAAATGGAAGTACAGCGACAACAGTTATCTCAACTAAGAAACGAGTGAATGTGTTGACAACTACGCCGTCCTCCTTCGTGATATCAAGCGATTTCAACCCTCAGGTGGTGTCAGGTGAGTTGATGTAGTTACTCAGTCTCAATACTCAGGTGATGTCATGTGAGTGGGTGTAGTTACTCAGTCTCAACCGTCAGATGATGTCAGGTGAGTCGGTGTAGTTACTAATTTCTCAATCGTCAGGTGATGTCAAGTGAGTCGGTGCTGTTACTCCTTCTATGACAGGGCACCGCTTGAGACCAGAGAGTCATAGTACTTATGTTGATCGGCCGCTCACCCAGTTCCTTAGACAGTGTGATCTACATGTCGACTCGCTTTACACCTAACGTGTAATCAGTTCATTGGAAATATGTGTAATTCATGTAAATCCGATATCACCTGTGACATGGTGTTTATAAAGGGATGCGTAAAAACCCCACATTGAAAACAACACCCTGGTTTTATGTCCCGATTATCTTTGCAATCCCCAGTAAAGTGGCTTTGAATTGTAATCTGTGTTGTTTATTGTTTTGGTTTGATAGGTTCCTTTGTTATAATATGTGTTGTTGATTGTTTTGGTTTGATAGGTTCCCTTTTTGGAATCGGCGTCGTCCTATTATTGGCCAGTGGCTTAATCTGCATCGTCTTCATAGTCAATAGGTGAGAATCGGCTTATTTTGTTCTGCGTCAGAAAAAACACCCGACAGCACTTACCTCCGTGCGTATCATCCACACACACACACACACACACACACACACACACACACACACACACACACACACACACACACACACACACACACACACACACACACACACACACACACACACACACACACACACACACACACACACACACACACACACACACACACACATTTTTTCTTTAATCTAATTGAAATGTGTTGTTATGCAGCCATGTTTGTCCAAAATATGGACAAAAGCTTTTCTCAATGCACTCTCAATGTACGGTCTTTTCGTCCATACCGTGTTGTCCCCATCATTCGTACTATTTCTTGTACACTGTTTTCCCATGTTTCGCTTTTTACATATTTTTGCCACTCGGATGTTCATCGTATTATGTCTAAACCATCACCAATTAGTTATTTTTACTGTTATATTATTCATTATCTTTCTTAAATCATGTCGGGTCTTTGTTTCCCAAATTGTTTTGCAAAACCGATGTGGTTCTCGTCCGTTTTTTCTATCCGCCACTATCGTCGTTCCAATAACATTTATGATGTTCCTCTTTCATCTTTGCCGTGGCTTGTCTGTCACTGTTTCATCCAATGTCAAACATATAAGTTATGCATATAAATGCTGCAAATGCAATTTGTGTTCCAGACGAAGACGATTCCACATCCTGGAAATACATAAACGACAAGAGAGATTTGTCGCTGGTCGGACTTGTGCGGTAGCGTCTACATGTAACGTGGAGATGTCCCACTAGTCTTACAACACGGAGGTGATTTCGCACAGAAGATGAACTTTTGGTCATAAACATGTTATTGACATTTACAACCAGACATCAACTGCTGCTATCATAGTTGCTCGAGCACTATATTGGAGGCTCTAACCGCAACGAACAACACATAGCAGTGAAACACCTGTTCAACATACAGCAAGAACAAGGAAATGAGCTGAATATAATTTTGTAATGGGTAATAAACGCTTTGGTTTACAGAAAAAATACAATCATGGTCTGAAGAAGACATACGAGTGCAAAGACAAATAAGCAATCTTAATCATTTAATATTTGAATACATAATACTATAACATATCGCATGATCTAATAATAATAAAATTGCATTAGACGAAACTGTTGTTTTAACTACTTGGGAAAAGAACTCGAAAAAGTAAGTGAGGGAAGTGGTCATTTACGTAATGAACATCGCGGCTAGATTTACAACATTTGGTACGGGACACGTTGGTATCGTATGTGTATAATGTTTACATAATAGCTTTTGCTCTGCCTCCGGTGTATTCTGGATAACATTAGATGATGTCAATTATTCGGGTTACAAACGTCTGGGGGGGGGGGGGCTCTATCTTGTGGACATTTTTCATTCTTAAAGATAAACATTTTGTAATACGGATATCTCGAGCATTATCATGTGGTTAATATTGATACAAAAACACAACTCAGTTTCACAATTAGGATAAACATTAAATTAATAGATACAGCATCAATATATATCTATCCTGTGTTTGTCAGTAGAAACAGTTTGAAAATGTAATATAGTTGTGTCGTCATAAAAAACAACAACATAATAATTATCGTGTTATTCAAGTATAAGTACCACTACTTAAACAGTTACACTGGCTTCCAGTTTCTTATCGAATTAATTGTAAGCTGTCCACTCTTATATATCGTGCTCTATCTACACAACAACCACCATACTTTGCTGGTCTCCTGCATCTTTCAAATATCTCTAGGCAGCTAAGATCATCAATTTCACAACAACTTATTGTACCTAAAACAAAACTTAACTTGGGTAAACGTGCTTTCTCTGTCGCTGCGCCTAGGGTCTGGATTGAACACCCTATCACTTTGAAAACATCTGAAACTATAGCTATTTTCCTAAAAAAACTCAAGATTTATCTATTCCAAATTGCATTTCCACCATAAATGTTCGGTTGTCCCTCGTTCTGATACTGACTTTTGCGCTTCCATGTTCACGATTATGCTTAATGATTCTGTTTTGTTGCGCCTCTGAGCTCAGGTTCTTGAGGATATAGGCACCATAGAAGTTAATTATTATTATTATAAAGTATGGCGTAGCGTTGCGTAGTACATTAATCAGTATTTTATCAGTGAATGTTGCATAATTATGTACCTGTAGACAATGTAGTCATTAAACATGCACAATGCACATTGTAGTTTGGATACGCACAAATCGCTAATGAACTATTCAATAGTACAAAATATAAATAGGATTGATAATATGTAATAAGATCATTAAAAATGCAATATCAAAGCGGTAAAACCCATAAAGTGGAAAAAATAAATGTCTTTAGTAGCTTCTTGAATTGCGGATGGTTGCCGTTTCCACGTATGTTGGCAGGTAGTTTATTCCACAGCGTGGGGCCAGCGCAGGCAAATGCTCGGCGGCCGAAACGTTCTAGGTTGACTCGTGGCACGTCGAGAAGTAGCCCGCCGGCAGAGCGTAGGCCGCGTCGTGGTGCGTACTGGTGCAGCAGTGCGGCAAGGTACTCTGGTGTGCCTTCGCAGAGTGCCTTGTGCCCAAGGACGAGTATCTTATACTCAATCCGTCTCTTGATTGCATAAATATACCTAACAACACTTTATTGTTTTACACTTTTAAATGTTATCAAATGCGACCCTCTACTTCCAGCCAGATAACGTGTCTCTCCAGACACTTGCCGCTTGTCCGTTCGGACGTCAATGTTAATACGGTTTTGGTAGTTTACTGGTGGGATTAATTTTGATTTTAGGAAAACTTCCTGACTGTACCACTCAAAGTTTATTTAAAATAAGACAAAAGCCGTATTGCTGATGCGCACGTGGAATGGCTTTTTATTATAAAGAAACAACTGGCTTTCTACTAATCGTGTGAACATTAAATTGGGTTCAGATTAACTCGCAGTAGCTTTCACTTACATCTGAGCAATTAACTTTTCACTCAATGTGTGAACGTTAAATTTGGTTTCGCACATCGCACGCAATAATAATGTATACCATGTAATCCCGTGAGATATTTTTGCCAAAAACGATTTTTTTTGCATGAATGTTTTCTTTGGGGTTTAAGTAAACAGAAAATCAAGGGTGGCAATTTTACTTTTTGTTGTTAAAGTTGTTATGGGAGCTCAAACATACCTACCGCAAAGTGCCTGTATTATCGCCCAATATGCCAACATCAATGTTAATAAAGAAATATTTAATAAAAAAAAATTCGTTGAAAAAATCTGAAATAAACCATGGACGTTTCAGAGACACTAGCCCACCCAGTGTACGAATATGATTTCAATATCTTGAATATCTTTAAATTGATTGCAGTAAACATGAAATTGTACTCTGATATCCGATTTGGTTCGTGCCAATGCTATATGCCATTTTTGTTATTCACTCTCAGGCAATGTAATTGGAATTATAAATTAAAACAATAGTTACATTTCACAAACTGCCCTTTAATAAGGCTCTTAAATCACACATAATCGGGAGAGTTATACTGGTGCGGACGTAAGTCCCTGGTAGGTTTAGTCAAGTCAGGCATGTCAAGAGGCAGTCAAACGAAATGTAGCCATTCACAGGGGGATATGGCTCCCATCCGATGTGAGACCAACAAATGGGCTAAGAAAACAACGTATTTGGACAACTCAACAGTCACAGTCTATCTATGACATAAGTAAGTATTTAATGAGAACAACATGAATTCACTTCAGTGTGATCAATTAGAAATTACAGAGAGAACATCTAGCTGTTTTGACCTAAACCGTGTTGCTACTTTGATATGTCTTCTTCGTGGGTTAACATATATTCAGTTATTCTTCCGCAGTCCACGCACTTGCACAACGCAATGGTTCTGCTGATATGTGACATCTGCGTGGTTATCTGATATGTGCATCTGCGTGGTTATCTGATATGTGCATCTGCGTGGTTATCTGATATGTGCATCTGCGTGGTTATCTGAGCCCTCTTGTGGCATATGTCCATGATGATCATGAAGATCAGTGTTGGAGTTACCAGGATCGTACAAATACCCAGGCCTGGCAGTGCTACGTTAAATACTGTCATTACCCAAGTGGCATGCCAACATCCGAGACCGGTCCATTGCACCAAATCTCTTCTACAAGCCTGAATGGAAGTTGAATGAGTAAATCTCACACTTGATGGCTTTTGGGACAATGAAAGGTTCTGCACGGTAGATTGTATCTATACCAACGTTCATATGCAGCAGCATCACACGGCCCTGTAGCAGTGACAGGCTTGTTCTGATTCTGTCGTCACTTGTCCTTTCGTTAATGTCAATAAACCTTTAGCCCATGTCATCAGTTTGTACAATGTGCACCTTGCCTTCGGTGGGGTTTTCACACTGAAATGCACACGACTTGCACTTAGGATCAGTCCTACTACGTTTTCGTACACGGCCCACATCTCCACTCACATCATTTCATTTTGATGGACGCCCAATCTTTGCCGGCGATACTGGTAGTAGTTCAAAGGGAAGATGAATCACGGAATCTCTTTTCTGCTCTTTCTAACATCCTTTTATGAACTACACTCTTACAACATTCTGTGTGGTATTTTACTTGTTCGAGTTCACTTGAAGACAATCTCTCCAAATTGTGCTTCACCATATTTTGCCCGCTTTTGAGCAAAGTTCAACAGCGTGTAGACTGAAACCAAGGAAGCGTTCTTCACCCAGGTATGTCCTTCCTGGTTATCTTGATTACATATTATACATGTTTGTGCAGCCATATTTAGATGTTCTTTAGATGGCGTATAGTGTTATTACCCCAACCAGAAGTACTGTCGCAGATACCGCCTGAAAATATATATAACTTCTTACTAGGTCAAAATCGTGAACAATGTCGTGAATGGCATTCCATCATATAATAGTAGGCATAGATTCAAATTCGATGCGATAAACATTCGACGCGATAAACGTAGTCTTCCACTCAAAACAACTTCTCTAACAATGTGTTTGCATTCAATAGATGAAATAACTGTTATTGAATCAGAACATCGATCATTTGACAAAAATGTCTTAAACGTTTTTGGCAAAACTTTATATTATATCAAATATAGCGAAATTGGCCCCAGCCGGTTCACATGTGTTTTTATCAGTCGTTTTGGAATTAAAATTAACCCGTTTTACCAGGTACAAACTGGTCCATATGCTATAAGATATACATGAAGATATAAATAAATAAGATATAAGATATAAATATATACAGCTAGGATATATAAATGTCAAAATTATGCAACCCATTAGCCAGCTCGTCTGTGCTGCGTGTCGTGCGCGCTAACTCTTGTTCATGTATGGACAGCCAATTTGGCAGTTACGTGTAAATTAAAGGCACTTGGGGTATGTATGTTTGAGACCACATAAAAACGTTGAAAACGAAAAGTAAAATTGCCACCTTTGATTTTCTGTTTACTTAGACCCTAAAGAAAAAAAAATCGCTTTTGGAAAACAAATCTCTCGGGATCCTAATATTAGTACATCTCTCGATCTCTATGTTTTTGGGGAAGAAATTACAAAGTGGGTAGATGATGGTCACCAGTGGATGTTGTCTACTTAGATTTTCAAAAAACTTTCGATAAAGTGCCTCATCAAAGATTGTTACTTAGCCCATTTAGTCCCGGCGTCCTTTATATAGGACATCCAGTGTACTTTGATTCGCAAGATAACAGCACTAATTCTGACAGTGCTATGACTGTTTATATGATTAAGGAAGCTTCCGGACCTCATTTCACAGGCATATGGATTTTATATTATATGGACGTGAAGAAAGCCAAATTCAAAGTCAGGGTTTTGCTTAATTTTTCTCTTACCATGATGTCCGCAGAATGTGAGTTCCGGCTCTCAAATAAAATGAACCTAATCGTTTCTGTTTATCGTTAAATACACGCCAAATATCCCTAAATTCATGTGTAGATTATAGAAAACATAAGTATAAAATATCAGCATGGAAACTGTACACGATGTCATGGAAACTGTACATGGTGTCATGGAAACTGTACATGGTGTCATGGAAAGTGTACATGGTGTCGTGGAAACTGTACATGGTGTCATGGAAACTGTACATGGTGTCATGGAAACTGTACGTGGTGTCGTGGAAACTGTACATGGCGTCATGCAGTCGTAAATACAAAACGTTTCTTGTCCGAATGCACCTCCGGGCTATCACCGACATCTTGCATTCTATAGGCAATGCATAGCATGGAATGCAGACTGCCACTTTTTTGATTGACCTGCCACCTTTTTGGTTGAAATCCATCTTTCTTTGGATAATCGCCCAATATCGTTCCTATTCCGATCGGGTGTCGTTATTTATCAAGCTACGGAATATATATATAAATCATACGAAATCTGCCAGGTTTCGTCGGAAATCTGCCTTCGACCTTTATAAGTGTGTCATTCCATTTACACGTATGTGATGAACACAAGGAAACGTGTATTTGATAAAAAAAATTCCGTTTGAAACAAATCTGTTTACATGAGAAAAATGGCCATATACTTCCACAAATCCCCAAAATCCGTATTATATACGAGAAATCCGTATGATGCAGCAAATCCGAAAATACGTTAAGTTGGCAGGTTCGTATAACTGTTAGGCATGGCATGTTTTAGAAGTTATACTGTCAGTGATGTGCTGGCAATGTTGGAAGAAGATTGACTTTTCAGTCAGTGTGCATTCACATGACTCCATCAGTACAAAGACAGATAAGGACAGTGGAGGTGACGGTCTTGGCGGCTCTGTAAACAACCTGTCTGGTAGACAGTTCTGGCTGTTGCTGAAACCATTGTAATGCAACAGTCTGGTATCAAGGAGGTCATAGCTGTGACGAAAGTTCTACCCGTACGAACGAACCGAAAACGAACAAGACGGTGATGTAAGGGTCAACTGTATCTGTAACTATCCAGTCCAATCAGCTGATCAGCTCAAAAAGCAGGATATATGGGCCATGGCATACCAATATAACATACACAGCGGGGCTATTGTCAACGCTGGTATGGCAGCATCGTGACCATGGTCATGTCCAACTGTGGTAGAGTCCATCCAGTGAGACAGGCAGTGAGGTTGTCTAGAGCACAGAGAGCGTCTCCAGATTCAACAGCCAAACGCGATCAAAGAGTGCAACAACACACTGGAGAAATGGATTGGCTGGACCAAAACGTTGGAAAATATCGCAGGTGCGTCCATTCCAGAAAGCGGTGTTGACTAGTGTTTGCTTATCAGCTGGATGTCGCCGACCAGAACGCCTGGCCATCCCATGGATCTCCTCCACTTCAGAAGGAAATGCAGCCATATATGCTTCATGGGACAGGCACCGTGCAGAGTCACCAGGCAGCTTGATGGATGTCCTAAATGTTTCGACCAGCGTGTTCCAGACGACGTCTGCTACTACAGCGTGGATCACCTCATCATGGAGTCAAATTACAAGTGTAACGTTGTGTAAGCCCAGGATGTTGTGGGAAGGCCAACTACAGGTGTAACAAGTGTAACGTTGTGTAAGCCCAGGATGTTGTGGGAAGGCCAACTACAGGTGTAACAAGTGTAACGTTGTGTAAGCCCAGGATGTTGTGGGAAGGCCAACTACAGGTGTAACAAGTGTAACGTTGTGTAAGCCCAGGATGTTGTGGGAAGGCCAACTACAGGTGTAACAAGTGTAACGTTGTGTAAGCCCAGGATGTTGTGGGAAGGCCAACTACAGGTGTAACAAGTGTAACGTTGTGTAAGCCCAGGATGTTGTGGGAAGGCCAACTACAGGTGTAACAAGTGTAACGTTGTGTAAGCCCAGGATGTTGTGGGAAGGCCAACTACAGGTGTAACAAGTGTAACGTTGTGTAAGCCCAGGATGTTGTGGGAAGGCCAACTACAGGTGTAACAAGTGTAACGTTGTGTAAGCCCAGGATGTTGTGGGAAGGCCAACTACAGGTGTAACAAGTGTAACGTTGTGTGGGCCCAGGATGTTGTGGGAAGGCCAACTACAGGTGTAACAAGTGTAACGTTGTGTGGGCCCAGGATGTTGTGGGAAGGCCAACTACAGGTGTAACAAGTGTAACGTTGTGTAAGCCCAGGATGTTGTGTGAAGGCCAACTACAGGTGTAACAAGTGTAACGTTGTGTGGGCCCAGGATGTTGTGGGAAGGCCAACTACAGGTGTAACAAGTGTAACGTTGTGTAAGCCCAGGATGTTGTGGGAAGGCCAACTACAGGTGTAACAAGTGTAACGTTGTGTGGGCCCAGGATGTTGTGGGAAAGCCAACTACAGGTGTAACAAGTGTAATGTTGTGTGGGCCCAGGATGTTGTGGGAAGGCCAACTACAGGTGCAACAAGTGTAACGTTGTGTAAGCCCAGGATGTTGTGGGAAGGCCAACTACAGGTGCAACAAGTGTAACGATGCTCTGCATCTAGCTTGTTTCATCCCATTTCACCAGCCTTAGGCTGATTGGGGAGAAACGATAATGATACATATGTGTTCAGCTTTATACGTATGGTTTAACCACATCTTGGTTTATTGTTTTATTGTCACCGCTCTAGGCACAGACACACACACGCACGCACGCACGCACGCACGCACGCACGCACGCACGCACACACACACACACACAGTGAGGGACTTACATTACATTCACTATGTGGCGCCACTGATGGAAGTTTGAGTCACTGTTACACATCCTGGTGTTTTGCTTGTTGACTTGGGTAAAAAGGTACGTTCTAATATAGCGCGGTGTGCAGTCCTTGGGACTACTGAAAGCGCTCTACCCTTCACCTACTGGCATACCTGTTCATTCCAACGCCATCTCGACTTCTCTCGGAAGCATTCAGCCACGGTGCAGTAACTGCACGAAGACCATTCGTTCACACTTCCATCTCGGCCTCATCTATACAGATGAGATGTCTGTGGCAACGTCAGGTGAACGACATTACCAACAATTCGAAACAACAGCAAGATGACTTGAACCCAGAGTCTTTCATTTGTAAGCTCACCGTTCTAACCGCTACGTCACCGCGTCACCGCTACGTCACCGCTACGTCACCGCTACGTCACCGCTACGTCACCGCGCCCTTTTGTTGGTGATAACCTTCTTAACTATTATTATACACTGATCTCAGTTTTTCTCTTGCCGTATCAATTAGTGTGTAAATTAGACATAGTCAATAATTTAACTGTACACGAAACGCCCTACATAATGTAGATTAAAAAGTGAATTGGAATATTCATGTTTTATTCAAATGACTGCGGTAGTATTATGAGCCCGTATCTTGTGACCGGCTCTTGTACGGTTCCAAAGCGTCGATGTTATGTTGATATAAAAAACTGTTTTGTTACTTTTGTATTTAAATGGATTGCTCAATCATTACAAACGGTTAAAAATGGAGTTTACTATGCGAATTAGTATTTGGACAGTTACTGAATAACGAGTGTTGTAGAGGCACGCATTAATGAACTTCTCTGTTCAAATAAACATCAGTAGCTGCATGATTGTAGGCATCTGTTTGCTTTGTACGCTAACAAAAAAAGTCGTAATCCAACGTGATAATGCTGTCGTCGCGATACTTCGAGTTTTTCTACTTTTACGGCTGCTGTCATTTCGGAAAGCGCAGACAAATCGCGGTTGTTAACTTCCAAATATGTTCGTAAAACATGTAAACCAGAACCTGTGTATACTAAGCAACGTTACTGAAACAAAATAATCATCCAACCAATATAAAAACATAAATAAAACGGCTGTTTTGTTCCACATCTCTATCAGGGATATCTGAACTGATGCAGGTCTGTTGATCTTATGGGATGAATCTTGATATTAAATATAACTCTAAGAAAAATGCTGTGTTATTTTGCAAAAGCAAATACATGATAAATGTTGATGTGCCACCATTTAAGATCAATGGTGAAACAATCAAAGAAGTTGTTTGATCACGTAAAATATCTGGGACACTTTACAACTAATACGTTACGAGATTACATGAATATATTGCGGCAATGCAGACAACTATATGCTAGGGGCAATATGCTATTGAGAACATGTTACATGTGTTCTACAGAAGTGAAGCTGACTTTCCTTAAAACTTTCTACTCACCAATGTATACTGCACAACTGTGGTGGAGTAAAAGTAAGTTTATTAAACAGGCAGTAGATTGCTTCTGAAAGACACCCTACAGCAGAACGAGTATTTTTTTAAGTTTATGATTAAGAGTATTTGAAAATCAATGATTTGATTAAAACTCCATAGTGTAACTTTAACTAGGAAGGTTGTCCTTGTTTGAAGTAAGCCATCCCATGTTAACCTAGTATCTAGGGGGGAGATACCAAGGGTAAATATACTGCCACACCACGACCGTCAAATTCGGACAATGACCATGGTCAGCCTAGGTCGACAAAAGGAACCCCTATTTGATTTTATGGACAAAATGGTTGAAACCTAATTACAAAGTATCAGCAATTATTATTTTGACTTTTCATTTCGAATTTCGTATGATACTATACTAGCTTGTTGAGTCCAATCAAGTGTTAAGTCTATGTTCGTTTTCAGGATAAATCTGTTCATGCATTAGCTTTCGATTGCAATGTTATTAAATATTTCCTTTCTTCATCACTTCAATACTTTCTTCAATTTTTAATAAGTCAATATTCAATAATCTTCATTATTTTCTTCAATCTTCCATAATTCAATCTTCAATAATCTTCAATACTTTCACGCCAAATAAAAATACTCGATATTCGCGCAAATGATTAGTAGGCTACTAAGATATGTCAACGATGCAAACATCAAGTTGAAGACGACCGCTTTATGACGTGCCAGTGCAGAGTTGTCTGGACGACAAATGCTAATAAGTACATCTTCGAAGAATACACATAGACGCCTGTGTGCACTATTTTTTCTACAGCTATATATCGTCAATAATGTGTCAATTTGTATAAATAGCTACTATACGGCATCGCGCCTGAACAAAAGGCATACATATACATGATCTAATGAATAAACAGCAAATGCATAAAAGGTAGGCTAATTGGAGAATTACTCTGATCTGACTAACGACTACTAAGAAGAAAACTACAAAGAAAAAACCCACAACAACAACAACTGTTTCTACGACAACAACAAAACGACTTAGCAAACAACAACAACAACCACAACGGCAACAACTAGTACGACAACTCAAAAACTACTACTAAACAAAAACGACCCACAACCCATCAAACGAATTCGCAACTGGTAAATCTACCGGAACAAAGACGGATGTAAAATAGACGACGAACGGAGAAGCGGTGACTCGTGCGACAAGACCGCAAGACTCGCCCTCAGACCGTGTGACAGAACAAACTAAAACTACTCAGCGTCTGTCTATCACTGACGCTACAGCACGTTCAAGACATGTTGACGGACACTTGGCAAGTACAACAGCCTCTACGTACGACAACGTTGGAAGTACAGCAGCAACAGTCATCTCAACTAAGAAACGAGTGAATGTGTTGACAACTCCGCCGTCCTCCTCTGTGATATCAATCGATTTCAAACCTCAGGTGATGTCAGGTGAGCCGGTGTAGTTACTCAGTCTCATTATTCAGGTGATGTAATGTGAGTCGGTGTAGTTACTAATTTCTCAATCGTCAGGTGATGTCAGGTGAGTCTGTGCAGTTACTCATTCTATGCTAGGACACCCCTTGGGACCAGGCAGTCGTCATACTGATGTTGATCGGCCGCTCACCCAGTTCATTAGACAGTGTGCTCTACATGACGACTCGCTTTACACATGATTACAACGTATAATCAGTTTACTGCAAATATGTGTAGGTCATGTTATTCCGATATCACATGTGACATAGTGCTTATAAAGAGATGCGTAGAAACCCCACATTGAAAACAACACCCTAGTTTTATGTCTCAATTGTCTCTACAATCCCCAGTAAAGTGGCTTTGAATCGTAATTTGTATTGTTGATTTTGTAGGTTTGATAGTTTCCCTTGTTGGCTTGATAGGTTCCCTTGTTGGTTTGATAGGTTCCTTTTTTTGGTTTGATGGGTTCCCTTGTTGGAATCGGCGTCGTCCTGTTATTGACCAGTGGCTTAATCTGCATCGTCTTCATAACCACCAGGTGAGAATCGTCTTATTTGGTTTTGCGTTAGAAACACAGTCGACATCACTTACGTCCGTGAGTATCACCACACATGCACAGGAAAACATGCACAACCACGTACGCACATACGCACGTAAGCACGTACACGCGCGCACATACATACACACAAACCATTGTAAGACACTTTGTTTTTCTTTACTTTAATATATTTGAAGTGGATTATTATGCAGCCATATTTGTCCGAGGTATGGACAAAAGCTTATCTCAATGCATGCCACCTGTACGGTCTTTTTCCACTGCCCTGTTGCCGACATCATCCTTGCTATTTCGTATTCCGTTCTTGTATACTGTTTTCCCAGTTTTCGCTTCTTTACATGTTGTATGTCACTCGGAAGTGCATTGTACGTACTTGCAATTATTTCTAACCCATCAACAATCAGTTATTTTACTGCTATAATTATGTCATTATCTTTCTTAAATCCTGTTCGAGTCTGCTTCCCAAATTGTTTTTCGACACCGATGTCTTTCTCCTCCGGTTCTTTTATCCGCTACTATTGTCGTTCCGATGACATTGATGATGTCCATCTTTCATCTTTGCCGTGGATTGTCTGTCAGTATTCCATCCAGTGTCAAACACATCATTGATTTATGTAAATATTGCAAATGCAATCTGTGTTCAAGGCGAAGTCGATTCCACATCGTGGACATACATAAACGATTAGAGAGATTTGCCGCTGATCGGGTGTGTACAAGAGCGTCTACATGTAACGTGGAGATGTCCCGCTAGTCTGGCAACACGGAAGTGATTTCGCACAGAAGATTAACTTTTGGTTATACACATGTTATTGACATTAACAACCAGACCTTAACTGCTGCTATCATAGTTGCTCGCGGACTATATTGGAGGCTTTAACCGTAACGAACATCACATAGCAGTGAAACACCTGTTCAACGTATAGCAACAATAAGGAACTAGGCTGAACAAAATATTGGAATGGGTAATAAACGCTTTGGTGTACATAAAAAATACAATCATGATCCGAAGAAGACATACGAGTTCAAAGAAAAATATGCAATCTTAATCATTTAATGTTTGAATACATAATAATATAATATAGCGCATGATGTAAAAATAATAAAACTAGATTGTACGAAACTGTCGTTTTATCGTCTTGTGAAGGGAACTCGAAAAAAAGAAGTGAGGGAAGTGGTCATTTACTCAGGGCACATCACAACTATCTTTACAACATTTGGCATGGGACACGTTGGTATTGTATAAGTATAATGTTTACATAATGGTTTTTGCTCTGCCTACTGTGCCTTCGGAATTACTTAAGATTATGTGAATAATTTGGGTTAGAAACGTTTCCATGTTTGTTGTCCGTCGAACTTGTTCTGATTCGTAGGTAGACGTAGACATTTACCTTAGCATTATTATTTGTTAGTGTAGCAGGGTGACGCCATGTTAATCGATAGGCGTCACCACCAGCTAATTAGTATTTTGAACAGCTGACGTATCAGCCTCGTCCTGGGGTAACGAAAAAAGCCGATTTCGACAGCCACCTAGCTCAGTTGGAGCAAGTGCTGCATTTTTGATGTGTATGACTATCAACTGATAGACGACCCACCGAGACGACATACCACAAATGGTGCCAGAGGTGGGATTTGATAACGCGACGAGACCACGAAGACGAGGCGAGGTGGCGGAGACGTAGAGTCGAGTAAGGAGCCTGGACCCTGATGACAACCTCGAGCGACATCCTGACGTCCTCGACATCCGGTCTGACGTTTGACCGAGAGTAAGGCGACTTCCGGTCCGGCCCTGTTCGAGTGAGGACCGTAGACACTGATGACGACCTCGAGCGACTCAAGAGTGACATTTCCGGTTTAACACTATTCGGCCGCGACGATGACTAGCCCCGACACGCGACGATCGAGCCACGTGACGTGCCGTGACGCTAAGTGACTTAGATCCTGACTGCATTGACAAACGATTGAATTTTGAATTGATACCCGTTCACTGTATAATTAGGAACTGTATTGTGTATCCTGTCTGTGTAGCTATAGCAGCATTATAGAGATAGCCAGTATCAGAATTTTTTTTTAGAGGGACTTTTTGACATTTGCGTGTTAGTTAGGCATGTTTTCTGAGTAAGATGTATCTGTAGTTGTGAGGGTGCAGAGTAGTCCTGTAGATACGAATGTTATTCATGGGTATAACGGGTATATAACTTTTGTTCCGTACTGGGAATTTGGTATATATCTGGGTTAATACTTAGTAGGGCAGTCGCAACTAGCAAGCAGACATGAGTATTGACGGGGCCACTGGATTTGTGCCACCCGACACGGTTCAGGGTGACTTGCAGGACCAACTGGTCACACTGCGAGAGGAGCTGTTACAGCTGCGGCTTGCAACCAATGACCGTCCACGCGTTGCGTACGTACCGCGGGAGCGGAAGGTGAAACCTTTCAGTGGACGTGGTGAGGTGACAGTGCAGGATTTTCTTGCAGATGTCGAGAGTCTATTTAGGGCACGAGCGATGTCTGATGAGGAGCAGTGTGACTTCATGACGTCACACCTCGAAGGTGATGCCAGACAGGAGATCCGGTTCCGGCCTGTGGAGGAGGTGCGTACCGCGACGTGTATCAGGCGGATTCTGCTGGAAGTGTTTGGCGAGAAGAGGTCGGTATCGCAGTTGCAGGAACTCTTCTATCTTCGTAAACAGGCTGACGGGGAGGGGATCCGTAGTTTTGCAGGTGCTCTGCAGCAACTGATGGAAGCGCTTTTGCGCAAGGACGGACATGCCGTCAACCAGCCTGACCGTGTGATCGCCGAACACTTCGCAGAGGGCCTGAAAGACCGCGTACTACGACGCGAGGTGAAGCAACAGCACCGGCTGCGACCGCAGATGAGCTTCGTGGAACTGAGGGAAGAGGCTATTCAGTGGTCCGAGGAGGAAGAGAGGCCGCCGCAATCCAGTCGACGACAGACTGCTGGTGCATTTGAGCTGGTCGCCGACGCAGGGGAAGCAGGTAACGTTACAGATCTGCAACGAGTGCTCTCAGAGTTAGAGAAACAGCAGCACGTCATCGAGGCGCTGACTGAGCGTGTGGAGAGGATGGAAGGTGTTGCGACAAGTAGGACGGGTGGACGACGGTCCAACACTCCACAGAGGCCCTGGTCGGACCAGCGACCCGCATCTGCGCCGCAGAACTTGCAGACACGACGGCCATTTCAGGAGCGACGCGCATTTCAGGGACCCTCGATGCAGTACACACCAGACGGGCAGCCAATTTGTTACCGTTGTGGTGGAGTTGGCCACCTGGGCAGGCAGTGTCGCAATGAGGCGAGCACTGGACCACGCCGGCCCCAGACGGAGGCTTGCCCACCGGGTGTGCAGACGACGGCCCCTACGGCACACAGACGAGAGCACCCAGACGATGTTAGAGAGAACACACATCCTTTAAACTGACGCCGCTCGTTACCAAGAGTCGGGTAGACGAGCTAGTGCGTACAGGCTCACACGCTACCGCGCCAACTGACGCGACCGTTGGTACTTGCCCTACGGCAACTGTCTTGATGGGAGGTGTGGAGGTCAATTGCTTACTTGACACAGGTTCCCAAGTAAGTACTATCACTGAGTCTTTCTTTCGTAAGTACATTGCTCGAAACGACCGAGAGCTGGCGTCTTGCAGTTGGTTGAAGCTCACCGCTGCAAACGGTTTAGATATACCGTATGTTGGGTACGTCGAGTTGGACGTGACGACCATGGGTCAGACCATACCTGGCAGAGGTATCCTGGTTGTCTGCGATTCCCCTGATACAGATCAGTGCGCGCATAAGAAGAGGTGTCCTGGCATTCTGGGAATGAATGTCATGGGAGAGCTTGACCTTGCTCTATGGAAACGATCCCTGAACACAGGTAGTTACAGAGCAGAGTCGGTGATGGCGTCGGTCATAGACGCGAAGCAACGGGACCGGAGAGGATTTACTCGTGTGGCAGGGTGGAGCGCAGTGCGAATCCCAGCGCAGTCTTGTGCCACGTTGATGGTTTCCGGTTTGCAGAGACAGGCTGATGCGACATGGGTCGTTGTAGAACCTATTGTGGGGGCACTTCCGGTGGAGGTGTCATTGTGTAGTACTTTAACTAGAGTACACCAGGGTGCTGCACCTGTGCAGGTAGTCAACACCAGCAGAGAAGACGTGTGGCTGAAGCCGAGGATGCGAATAGGTATCTATCAGACCATCGCGCACGTCAGTGAAGAGGACAGAATATGTTTTGAGCGAGTCAGAGTGTCTGAGGAGTACGTGAGCAGGACTGAGGACCGACCGCCATGTGTAGTCGACACGCGTGAGGTACTAACCAGTACACTCGATGTCGGGCCACACGTCACCGCGGAGCAGGTTGCTCAACTGAGAGATCTCATCTCGCGGAACGAACGAGCATTCGCCCGAGATGATGACGACCTTGGCTATACAGACTTAGCCACGCACACGATAAGGACCACGACTGAGGTACCCGTACGACAACCTTTCAGAAGGATTCCGCCTACACAGTATCAAGAGGTGAAAGAGCACATCAAGGATCTTCTGAACAGAGGTGTTATCAGAGAGAGCCATTCGGCATGGGCTTCGCCGATCGTCCTGGTCAGGAAGAAAGACGATTCGCTGCGCATGTGCGTGGACTATCGGCTGCTCAATGCGAAGACCCACCGAGACGCATTTCCGCTGCCGCGCATTGACGAGAGTTTTGACGCCATGAGCGGCGCAAACTGGTTTACCACATTGGATCTGGCTTCAGGATACCACCAGATCGCGATGTCGGAGGACGACCGAGAGAAGACGGCCTTCACCACACCTATGGGGCTGTACGAATTCAACCGTATGCCGTTCGGGCTCTGTAACAGTCCCGCGACCTTCCAGAGGTTGATGCAGAGGTGCTTTGGAGATCTGTGTTACCAGACGGTACTCTGTTACCTTGATGACGTTATCATCTTCTCCAAGACGTTCGACAGCCACCTAGCTCAGTTGGAGCAAGTGCTACAGCGACTGCAGAGGATTGGACTGAAGCTGAAGACAAGCAAGTGTCACTTCTTACAGCGGGAGGTGCTATACCTAGGACACCATGTGTCGGCCGACGGCATTGCCACAGATCCGGCAAAGATCGATGCTGTGAAAGACTGGGCCGTGCCGAACACAGTGAAACAGCTTCGCTCCTTTGTAGGATTCGCGTCCTACTACCGTAAGTATGTGCAAGGGTTCAGTATGATTGCAGCGCCGCTACACGATCTAGTGACCAGTGTCAACAAGGAAATGAAGGAGAAGGGACGGTTGAGAGGAGCCTTCAAGGACAGTTGGAGTCCAGAGTGTGATGGAGCTTTCAAGGTTTTGAAGAACGCGCTCTGCTCAGCTCCAGTTCTCGGGTATGCCCAGTACCAACGACCATTCATAGTGGAGACGGACGCCAGCCACCTGGGTCTCGGCGCTGTCCTGTCTCAAGAACAGGAAGGACGTCGTGTCGTCATCGCGTACGCGAGTCGCAGGTTGCGACCACCCGAACGCCAGTATAGCTCGATGAAGCTAGAGATGCTAGCACTTAAGTGGGCGGTCACCACGAAGTTCCGTGCCGACCTTTACGGCGGAGAGTTCGTCATCTACACTGACAACAACCCGTTGAAGTACCTGAAGACCGCCAAGTTGGGAGCCATCGAGCAACGATGGGCAGCTGAGCTGGCCCCATTCAACTTCACGATCGAATATCGAGCTGGACGTTCAAACGGAAACGCAGATGCCTTGAGTCGACAGCAACTCGACTACGAGCCCGGGGCAACCGACTTCGACGAGGAAGACGACGTGCAGCAGATATGCGCAACATATGCATCGTGCACGCTACTCCCGCGAGAACTACGCCAACAGATAGAGAAGAATGACAGAGTACGACAAGAATTCCAGGTTGAAGTAAAGGAGATAGAGGTACAGTCAACCCAGTCACCTGCCTTCCCAGCGTTGTCACCTGAAGAACTTGCAGAGTTGCAGAGGAAAGACCCAGACATCAGCAGGTTCCTGATGTACTGGAGGGTCGGCGAGAAGCCGAAGAAGTGTGCACAGAAGGGTGTGACACAACTGCTGAGACAGTGGCACAAGATGAGGGAAGAGAATGGGGTTTTGTACCGCAAGGTGAGAGATCCACAGGGTGGAGAGGTTAAGCAGCTAGTTCTACCGAGTGTGCTGAAGCACCGACTTCTAGAAGCGGTGCACGACAAGATGGGTCACCAGGGTGGTGATAGGACGAGCAGCCTGGCGTGGCACCGTTGTTACTGGCCAGGTATGCACAGAGAGATTGATGACTACGTGAAGAACTGTGCGAGGTGCACACTAGCGAAGATGCCGCGACAGAAGACACGCGCGCCGATGGGACACCTTCTAGCATCGCGTCCCTTAGAGGTCTTGGCGGTGGATTACACACAGTTGGAGAAGGCAGCAGATGGACGTGAGAGTGTTCTGGTACTGACAGACGTGTTCACCAAATTCGCTTGGGCTGTACCAGCACGTGACCAGAAGGCGAACACGACGGCGCGACTATTGGTGAGAGAGTGGTTTCAGCGTTACGGAGTTCCACAGAGGATCCATTCTGACAGAGGCCGGAATTTCGAGAGTGCGACTATTGGAGAGCTGTGCAAGCTGTACGGCATCGAGAAGTCAAGGACTACGGCATACCATCCAGAGGGGAACGGGCAGTGTGAAAGGTTTAACCGGACTTTACACGACTTGTTAAGGACCCTTCCGCCGGCACAGAAGCGAAGATGGACAGAGCATCTGCCCGAGCTTTGCAACGCCTACAATGCGACGCCACATGCGTCGACGGGATACTCGCCACACTACTTGTTGTTTGGGCGCGATCCCTGGCTGCCGATAGACGCATTCCTAGGGCAGGAGTTGAGGGAGGACGATTGTGACAGCTCGATCGACGGATGGCTTGCCACACATCAGAAGAGACTGCAAGACGCGTATTCTCACGCAAACGAACAACTCGGCGCTGCAGCAGAAAGTCGTAACCTGCTTCACGAGAGATTGAAGATGAGTGAGCCGCTGACACTTGGTTGCAGGGTTTACCAACGCAACAGACTACCAGGACGCAACAAAATGCAGGATGCATGGAGCCCGGAGGTGTACAAGGTAGTACGGATACCCGCGGAGCCTGGTGGACCTTACCACATCGAGAGGGCAGACGGGTTCGGCCGACCTCAGACAGTCTGCAGGAAGAACATCCAGCCAGCGGGTCCAGGAGCGATTGTTCCGACTCCAGTGGCAGTCACTCCAGAGGTCAAAGACGACGAACGCTCTGATGAGAGCTCTGACGAAGAGGAGGAGGAGGAGGATTACCTTGTCGCGATCGTTCCAGTGGTTCGTCCGACGATAGCTCCAGCTTCAGTGGTCCAGCCGATTGCTGAGGAGGTTTTGACGGGAGAGGAGATTCACGATGAGCCTACCGTGATACCGGTATCGATACCAGTACCCGCACCTAGGAGATCGGGCAGGATGCGGAAGAAGGTGGTACGCTTCGAAGAAGTCGACACGCAAGTACCTACACCGGCCCCGCGGCGATGCAACGTCATTCCTGAACCGTGTGTGGGGGACCAATTGACCCCCATCATGACTAGTTTGTTTGTAGCGATGGCTCGCAGTGGTGTGGTCTTTTCGGGAAGCATTAACCGGGACGGTTAAGAGTTAGTTGGGGAGGACCCAGGAGGAATTTTTAGAGGGACTTTTGATACGCAGGAATTTGGGAGAACCCTAGAGTTCCAGCGGGATGTTCTTTTTTTTATATAGTAACCGGGACGGTTAAGATTTTGTTGGGGAGGATGTAGCAGGGTGACGCCATGTTAATCGATAGGCGTCACCACCAGCTAATTAGTATTTTGAACAGCTGACGTATCAGCCTCGTCCTGGGGTAACGAAAAAAGCCGATTTCGACAGCCACCTAGCTCAGTTGGAGCAAGTGCTGCATTTTTGATGTGTATGACTATCAACTGATAGACGACCCACCGAGACGACCTACCACATTAGTATAACTGATTTGGTGTAGGACCACGTAGACGAGTGCGCATACCCAGAAGCGACCACGTGCGTGCAAATAGAAACTCTCGTTCACATTGAAACTAGCATCAACTCAGACAGTATTGCATGCAGACAGACATACAGATAGAAGGACCGATATGACCGACAGACAACGACACGAGGACACTATAATGTGTCAACGAACACACAATACAAAAAAAAGCGGGCACACTAAGTAAGCAGCTGTCGCATATAAACAGGGCTACAACCACGCAACTATTTACTAGTCCAGGAAGTTTAGGGTAAAACCTAAAAGTCGATAATAAAACACTGATTTTTGTACCACGGAAGTGTCTAAGGTAACATATTAAAAGTCCCCAAGAATCCTCCTTGAGCTAAAAGCAGAATTCAAGATGGCGTCCGAAACTGCGGCAACTCGATAAACCTGCTGCATCTTCTAAACCATTGGAGAAAGAAGGTACACATAGTTATATAGGATTCGGTTTTCAACCATGATCTAGCCAATGAACACGGTTAAAATATCATACAGTCATCAGAACATGCTTTCTAAACAATATTTCATCTAGTTCCTGGTAAAATGTATAGGAAAAGGGCGAATCAAGGTTCAAATACCAATTGCTTTATTACGACACTAGATAATAAAATAATAGGCAAAGTCAGCATGATATACAATGCTATAAAAACTTTTTTTTCAAACGCAATTGCATCAACCCCGGACCGAGTGCGCCTATGCTTCATCCTGTGTGAAGGAGCTGGATATCGAGAATGACACATGAAGTCAGACTTCGCCCCATATACACACCGCCATGTATGCCATTCGACTGGTTCACCAGCAGTACCAGGATGTCAGTGTCGGTGGCAACAACAAGAACTGGGATGAAAGCCTCCAGGGCTGTTGAGACTATAAGTTTTCTAAACATTGTGTAATGTCTTGTTGGTCGGGTTGCAGAGAAAGCTGTGCGCTGAGGGACGAACGGCTTCACGCTGGCATTGAACAGGATATCTCGAGATACTGTTCTCTGCAATCGAAACTGGTGCTCAGTGTTCTTTGTGGGGGTCGCGGCCGAGCCATAGCCATCAAACACCACGATGACTGGCATACCTGTGAATTGGGTGCAGACTTGTTTCCCGTAGTTAGTAGCAATCTCGGGATAGGTTGCGTCAGTCGGCCACTTTACGGTGTTCAACAAGTCACCACCATCAATCACCACAGAGATGTTGTCAGAAGTAGTCAGACTACTTTCCACCACATATCCTTTCAGGGCGGTGGACATATCCTTCTTGTTGTTCTTTCTTAGCAGACCATGCTGAAATAGAGTCGGGGGTTGCTGGCTTGGGTAGGTGAGGAACTCCTTCATTTCGTGGAGACTGTCGATAACAACAGTGATTAGCTGAAACAGGAGATTGCGGCTGATTTCGTCATCCTGGCTCCTGCATGTAAGATCCTGAGCCTATACACTCATCAGACACTGCTCGATCAGCTGATCCTTGAAGTTACCGCCATAAAAATAATATATCCTCCTAGCAACGAACATTCCATTCTCAGCAAACATCTTAAACTCAGCTTCAGGCATCACCACTTTCATATCCCCCTTTCGCTGAAGTTAGATACGGGTACATTTATCGTAAGCGAAGTGGCCAGCGGCGTTGAATACTGGAATCATTTCCGCTATACAAGTAAGCTGCAAGACAAAGTTGCCGGTGCTCATGGAGAATATGAAGAGCTTGAGAAGGTCGACCGATTTGATATACTGCACCCACAGCTTGGCAGTTCTGCTCCTCCCAGCAGTCTCGTCTAACGTCTCTAGGACATGTGTGCTGATTGCAACCAGCTGCTCTTAAACTGCCACCACAGTTTGGTCCTGCGAGCCCCGAGCACACTCGAGCAGCCTCTTCAGGTGACTGGTGTCAACTCTTTTTAAGAGCATCTGTAGAACTCAACAGATCTGACATCAGCGACGCAGTCGTAGACAAGTGTACTCCAAGAACCCGCGAGTACGCATTGTTAAAGGAATATGAACCTTCAAAAACAAACATTGTTTTTGACTATTTTTATGTGGCTTTGCACCAGATATATATATATATATATATATATATATATATATATATATATATATATATATATATATATATATATATATATATATACATATATATATATACATATATAGATATATGTATATATATATATATATATATATATATATATAATTAACACCACTATAACACCATGGAGTCATCAGTACACGCATCTATTTAGTTTATATATATATATATATATATATATACATATATATATATATATATATATATATATATATATATATATATATATATATATATATATATATATATATATATATATATATATATATATATATATATATATATATATGTATATGTATATATATATGTATATATATATATATATATAAACTAAATAGATGCGTGTTCTGATGACTCCATGGTGTTATTGTGATGTTAATTAGATCGAGCATGGTTGAAAGCCACACCATATTATGCAAACAAAGCTATATGTTATAAATTTTGAATAATGTTACATATGTGCAACGGGATAAAAAACCCGTCGCCCGCTTCCAAGCAGAACAGGAGCAATGCGCCGACCGTTCTCTCATGTTTCTAAAAGCTGTGAACAGTAAGCCAATACATTCGACTCAGTCAACAACAACAGCAACAACAACAACAACAACAACAACAACAACAACAACAACAACAACAACAACAACAACAACAACAACAACCAAAGTTGATATCAATAGTCAGCATCTTAGTGGCTGATAACTTAGTATTATTCGAACACACCAATTTAAAACACGAGTTTCTGTTCACCGTTTATTTACATCATGCTCTCGGGTAGCCCAGCTACCTGTACCAAGCAGATCTAGCTCATTAGCCTTGGTAGACAAGTGGTAAGGGAATAAACCCTACCAGAACATCGGGGATGGAGCCCCGAAGGCGGTATGCTGTCAGCCTTACCATCCCCCGGCAGCATCTACAGCCGAGCTAGGGCCAAGGGCCCTGTGCACGTGTATGTTTAGATGCATTAAAAATAAAAGTTCACCATTTTAATTAATACCATTTTCTGAAACATGTCGTGTACATTTAAGACCACACAATTACTATACGGAGAAACGCATATATTCATACACCTAAACGTTCATATACTACACATCATGCTGTGAATACTATTATATGTTGTGGTATATTTCATTTCGACTTAATACGGAAGGTTAGCATGTTGTGTTACATCAGTCAGTCGGGCCAGCCTGTCGTGTAACTACATCATGCAATCGTCTTAATAGTGAAACCATCCAAATGTTTCATTTCGACTTGTTAAGTTAACTAGCTAACACATTGTTCTACGACGTCTATCAGTGAGAACATCGCTAACTCAGTCTGATGACTATCATGTGTAATGATAAAGACCTGTCCAATGTCGATCACTTATACCAGTCAAATACTTCGGTTATATGCCGAATAAATGTTCAGTGCATGGACGCACGCACGCACGCACGCACCCACGCACGCACGCACGCACGCACGCACGCTCGCAAAAATTATCTACTGATGATTTAAATGCTAGTATGTAATTGTTTGACTCTCAATAAGCCAATGGCTTCCTTGTCCAATTGTTTTCTGGAGCTTGTTTTTTTTATCGCAGCATTGCTCAATCTTGACAAAGAGGTCGTGGGTTTCTGGAGTTGAAGGCCGACAGCCAATCCAACCATTTTGTACACAGCTTGTCGAGCGTAGCACAAGCGAATCAATTGGAGCGTTGCAACAATGTGCTTCGCGTCGATTGTTGTGATGGGTTCTCTGGATTAGCGATATACCCAGCATGCATTGCACTACACACATTGTTACAAGTACATCGTGTACAGGAAGAAGTGTTCTGCCTTATTGTGAGACACACGAGACAGCTGACAAACATGTCACAACACTAATCTCCGTTGTGTTTATTATTGCATCAATTAATATGTCAATTAGATTCAATAAGCTGCACCCAAACATCCGTGTATGCACAGCTACTTACGTTTCTTAATTAGTAGGCAATTTGTGCTTTAGTTTGATCAGTTAATAGCCATCATATGTAATATAGTAGTGGATGATATTACAAAGTATAAATTTTTTTCTGAAGTATTCGATGCAATACGTGTTTTCAAGTGGGGATCTCTCTAATTAATGATTACACCAACAGTTAAACAACGTTTAGTTACATGGAGAGATTCGGACGGAACATTTTCAATACCTAACTCCCTTTTACTGTTTTGCTGTCGTAACAATATCCGCAATACGCTATGTTCTATACATTCCGGCCCACGTATACTAAAAGAATATGATACTAAGACAACTGAGATCATTACATGTACACTTACAACAGTTTGGTTGAATTTGCTACCGTCAATATCGCAAGGTCATGCCTTAATTCCATGTTACGCTCATCACGTTTCCGAATTATTTCGCGAGAAAACCGAACCTATCTAGTATCCACATGGGCATGCTTGATCGATTGTGGTAATGTGTTACTTAATTTTGATGAAATCGTCTGCCAAACTCTATTACATGATTTTCGACTGGACCCATTCGAAAACCGGCGAAAAGGGCCCAGCCTTTCTCTCTCTCTCTCTCTCTCTCTCTCTCTCTCTCTCTCTCTCTCTCTCTCTCTCTCTCTCTCTCTCTCTCTCACACACACACACACTCCCTCTCCCTCTCTCTCTCTCTCTCTCTCTCACACACACACACACACACACACACACACACACACACACACACACACACACACACACACACACACACACACACACACACACACACACACACACACACACACACACACACACACTCTCTCTCTCTCTCTCTCCCTCTCTCTCTCTCACACACACACACTCTCTCTCTCCCTCCCTCCCTCTCTCTCTCTCTCTCTCTCTCTCTCTCTCTATCTCTCTCTCTCTCTCTCTCTCTCTCTCTCTCTCTCTCTCTCTCAGTCATGCGAGATGTCGCCCCAGTCGGTAATGAAGCCTGCGCCATAGGTGAAGCTCTATTCATCGACGACCCCCAGTCTCCCGGTGACATTTGACAATAACAGGTCCGGGGAGAAATTGGTTCAATAAAATGCGTGTAGCTAAAAGGTCGCACGAACAAAGAACTGGGAGCTATCGGTATTATATATGCCACAAGTGTGATTCTGATGTTTGATAGCTCAATAGATGACTTGTCTAGTGCATTGGCTTGAATTAACTGACTGTTTGCTAACCATGTTGATGTATTTAATTGGATGCGCCAATGTACCACAATTATACAGGGCCGGTTGGGGCAGTAGAAGAGGGTTCATATAAAGGGTAACATCAGATAATGGGTAAGATCATAAATACTACAATCGTTCCATCGTTGAAAACGTCTACTAATGCATGACTACCCTGTCTACATTACTTTAAAAAAACATGAATTTAAGTGAAATTTGCGCCAACCCTCCCCGGTCTCCCCTATATACGTGCGTACGTACGTACGTACGTACATACATACATGCATACGTACGTACATACGTACATACGTACATATTTACATACTTACACACATATACTCACATATACATACACACATGTACACATACATACATATATACATACATACGTACGTACGTACATACATACATACATACATACATACATACATACATACATACATACATACATACATACATACATATATACATCCATAAATACATACATACAGGCATACGTACTTATATACATACATATATTAATACATACATGCATACATACATACATACATACATACATACATACATACATACATACATACATACATACATACATACATACATACATACAACATACATACATGCATACATACATACACATATGCATGCGTACGTACATACGTACGTACGTACGCACATACGTGAATGCATGTAAAGTCCATCACAGCCATCGTCTTCGAGGTGAAGCTGCACTGCCACTTCATGGAGGCGGTCATCTTCAACTTGATGTTTGCGTCCTGGACTTGTCTTACATTTCCCGAGCAATCGGCAATTTGGCTAAAATAATTATATTGATTGCGCTTGAACAAAGTATTGACGGCTTAACAAGATTTAAATCAACAAGTTCCGGTTGGCAAGTGAACAAGGAGGCCTTTTGCTTATCGAGAGTCCAATAATTGTTTCATTTACGAATAGCCAGCCCACCTTTATTAAAAAATGTTTTCACACTACTAGCATTAACACAATCATTTGACAATTTGTTTCATTCATTTACAATCCTATGTGAAACTGTGTACTTTCTCATGTCCAATCTACACAGTTCCTTAACTACTGCTGCTCCGAGCCTTCTTTGAGTTTGAAGAACATTTTCCTATCAATATCCTCATAACCATTCAACATTAAAAAACACTTTTATTTGGTCTCCTGTTCTCTAGTATATATATATATATATATATATATATATATATATATATATATATATATATATATATATTAATATTTTCGCTTTCACTTACATCTGAGCAATTACCTTTTCACTCAATGTGTGAAAATTAAACGTGGTTTCAACTGGTTAGCCCACATCAGACACTTCGAAGACCTACACTTGTTTTCATTTTGAAATGAAGAATAAACAACAATGATTTGATGAATGTTAAAGACTGCGCTTTATTTTGTTAGATTGCTATACAAAAATCATATTTGTGATGAACAGCTATTCCAAAAACATATACGATATGTTGTGTGCTAAATCAATTGCATATTCACCCGGGGCTACTGGCACTCAACTGTCAGTCATCAGGGACAACTGTAAACTAATAAATACATTTCTACATGGGTCCCTAAATGCAAGGTAAAATTTAACCAATCTCTTTTGTTTTTGGAAGTAATTAAAAGGGGGTTGATGTTGAGTCTCCAATGAATGTTGACTACTTAAATTTTCCGATAAATTTTCGATAAAGTGCCACATCAAAGATTGTTACTTAAACTAAAAGCCAATGGCATAGATGATGTTGCAATCAACACAGGATAATAGTAGGTGGTGAGATTTCAAACTGGAAATATGTTTTAAGTATATATATATATATATATATATATATATATATATATATATATATATATATATATATATATATATATATATATATATATATATATATATATATATACATATATATATATATATATATATATATATATATATATATATATATAATTTTTATATATATATACATATATATATATATATACATACATATACATATGTATATATATATATATATATATATATACATATATATATATATATATATATATATATATATATATATATATATATATATATATATATATATATATATATATATATATATATATATATGGCAATAACATACACTAGTTTTCATCTGCGTCAACTGCGAAACCACTTATGCATGTAAGGAAGAGCTAGCGACGCCGACCCACAGAGAGACCGTTGGTGGTTGCAAACGTTTCAACAACGCAATTCCGGTGAGTGTGACTACAGCCATAAATTACATTATCCGACCCAGTGCACAGACTATTGTCAAAGACAACAATATCATATGTTTACCCTGCCGTATCAGTGAACCCCCTGCACGGAGTGTAAATGTGGACATACAATGTATCAATGTTCTCTACGTGAAGAATAAGGTAACATCTGTTGCTGACGGTTACAAGTGTCACACCGTGTCAAGGCCTGCTCAGAAACGCGGTCGTGGGGTGGATGTCATTTACAAATTCGACTTTAAAGTGGAAAATGTGCCAGTTTTCTGTCAAAAATATTGGAAAAAGTAGTTGCTAATCGCCTTCATGAACATATTTACAACCATAACTTATCAAATGATATACGTCTGCATATAAACGATTCCACTCTACCGTAACAGCTCTTTTCAAGATACACAATGATATAGTTGATAACATGGACAATGGCAAAGTCACAGCACTCACTTTACTTGATCTCTCAGCTGCTTTCGATACAATTGATCATTCATTCCTTTTACAACGCCTCCATAGATATTTTGGAATTTCTGGCCCAGCTCTTCGGTGGTTCAAATCATTTTTATCAGACAGATATCAAAATATTAACATATCTGGCACATTATCTAGCCCACAACGTCTACAATTTGGAGTGCCACAAGGATCCGTCCTTGGCCCTGTTATGTTCAGCTTATATACTACATCGCTCAGTCAAGTTATTGCTAATCGTAATCTCAGCCATCACCTTCATGCTGATGACACACAGGTTTACATATCACTTTCACAATCAAATGTACAAGAATCTCTCTCGACTTTAAGTGACTGTCTTACTTATATCTTGTCGTGGATGGAATCAAGTAAGCTAAAGCTCCAGATAAAACAGACCTTATTATTATTATTGGCACTAAACTACAACGAAATAAAATCATCAACCATTTCCCAGTTAAACTGCTTGGCAGTGATACATTCCCATCAGATACTGTTCGCAATCTTGGTGTTATCTTTGACAGTGACTTCAACTTTCGCCAGCATATCTCTCAAGTATGTAAATCCTGTTTCTATCATATTTGTGATCTTCGTCGAATTCGGCGTCACATATCTATATCTACTGCTAAAACAATATCAACGGCACTTATTAGCAGCCGCCTTGACTATTGCAATTCACTACTAAATAACATCGCTAAAAGAGACTTGGCTGAACTCCAACGAGTACAAAATTGTCTGGCACGTGTGGTTCTCAGGGCGCCTCGGTTTTCACCGTCACTACCACTACTTAAACAGTTACACTGGCTTCCAGTTTCTTATCGAATTAATTTTAAGCTGTCCACTCTTGCATATCGTGCTCTATCTACACAACAACCACCCTACTTGGCTAGTCTCCTGCATCTTTCAAATATCCCTAGGCAGCTAAGATCATCAACGTCACAACAACTTTTTGTACCTAAAACAAAACTTAACTTGGGTAAACGTGCTTTCTCTGTCGCTGCGCCTAGGGTCTTGAATGAACTCCCTATCACTTTGAAAATATCTGAAACTATTGCTATTTTCCGAAAAAAACTCATGACATATATATTCCAAATTGCATTCCCACCATAAATGTTCGGTTGTCCCTCGTTCTTATACTGACTTTTGCGCGTCCCTGTTTACGATTACGCTTACTGATTCTGTTTTGTTGCGCCTCTGGGCTCAGGTTCCTGAGCATATAGGCGCCATAGAAGTCAATTATTATTATTACTATTAAATGTGGACATACAATGTATCAATGTTTTATCCGGGAATATAAGGAAACATATGTTGCTGACGGTTACAAGTGTCACACCGTGTCATGACCTGCTCAGATACGCGGTCGTGGGGTGGATGTCATTGACTTGAAAGTGGAAAATGTGTCAACTCGTAATAAATTCACGCATTTTAAACATGTTGATTACTACGTTACGGCACGTGACGTTAAGATCAGATTGGGAGTAGTATACGGCCCGCCACCATCTAAGAGAAATTGCTTCATTAACTCTGTTTCCTTTGACCAGTGGTCTGGGTGCGTGACGCCCGGCATTTCTCTGAGCCCCTCACTGCCCGTGGCATGACTCGACTAGTTACATATGCCACACACAATAGAGGTCACCTCCTGGATGTAGTTATCGTTCGAAACCACAGTGCAATAGTATCTTCCTACGCAGCAAAGATCGCCAATTACCCAAATGACCAAAAACAACTATTTAGCATCAAGAAACCTCACGGGTAACAATGGCATAACGACAATGTCATCGTACATGTGTCCGGTGGACACGGCGCAGCGTTTCGGTGATCACTTCATTGAGAAAGTATTGAACATCAGAAAAGACATTGTCGAGTGCGGTGAGGATCGTTCGTGCTCGATGGCCGCTATGAGCAACGACGCTATATTCGGTCACATAATCGGACGTCGAACGATTAGTTGCTTCCGCGCTAATTAAATCGTGCGAATTAGATCCAATACCAACCTGGCTGCCAAGGCAATGTTCACATGAGTTAGTGCTACTAATAAATGATACGATAAACTCGTCTATCACAACATCAAGAGTACTCGCTGACTTCAAACATGTAATCGTTAAGCCAGTTTTTGAATAATACCTACGCTGGATAAAGGCATTTTACACAACTACCACCTTGTGCGACCTTTCCATTTGTGTCGTAACTGGTTGAACAAGTGGTTGCAAAACAAATTAACAGACCCGTTTCAATATGCATACCGTCGCGGCCACTCTACAGAAACAGCGTTACTCCGTGTCAAAATGACATCGCCGCTGCACTGGACAGAAAATGTACAGTAATCCTCGTGATGCTTGATTTGTCGTGCGCATTTGATAAGATCGATGATGAGTTGTTGAAGTCTCGACTTGGCAACACCGACAAGGCGCTTCCGTGGATGCAATCGTACATCAGCGAACGGTTTCAGAACGTGGCAGTGGGTAACGACTAGTCGGTTGATTCCATCTTGATGTGAGCTCTACATTGTATTGCATATACACCGAACCTATCGGAGATAGTGTCACTAGACACGGTATGCAGTATCATTGTCATGACGACACTCACCTCACAGTTGAACGAGATGAACCCACTGAGGCGGCACTGGCGAAGGTGGAATTGGATATAGCAGAAGTGGGTGAATGATAAACCTTAACACAGAACATTCTGAGGCGATCGTCTTCTTACCAGCGATGCAACGTGACCGTCTGCCTTCCGACGTATACATTACAGTAAAAATGCTATGAACATTTCCTATCAGCAATTATTGTTACTCCTAAGTCATTTTCTTTTAAAGTGGCACATATAACAGTATATCCCATTTTTTAGTTTATATCCCAATTCCAATGTCATGAATGTAGGCATTTACATTTCCAAAAATTGAACAGTATCTGTCATTTATCAGACCATTTAACTAATATGTCTAGATCTTTGTGTAAATGTTGTTTATCACCATTATTGTTAACTCTTCTAAACACGTTTGTGTCACCCTCAACTTTCAGTACGTCGCTTGTTATATTATCGTCCAAGTCATTGATATATATATATATATATATATATATATATATATATATATATATATATATATATATATATATATATATTTATATATATATATATATATATTTATATATATATATATATATATATATATATATATATATATATATATATATATATATATATCAATGACGATATATATATATATATATATATATATATATATATATATATATATATATATATATATATATATATATATATATATATATATATATATATATATATATATATATATATATATATATCAATGAATTATCCTCTCGGGTAAACACTTCCGCCATTAAAATACCTTAGCAACTCTTACTGTCATCCTTTACGCTACATGCTAAGTTGTGCTCGTAGCTTCTTTTAGATTGTCTAATTTCAGTCGTAGCTGCATTGAGTGTCTCTGTAATTTGTGCAGTGTTCATCCTCTCTGATACGCCAATAAACCCCGCACACATTTTGTTTGTGCACTATTTTTGTGATAGATTATTTTGACAAGTGTTTCTTCATAGACCGTTTTCCTTGTTTTTTTAAAGGGAACAAATCGACCACTGATATTCTCAGTTTCATATTTTAGAATGTTCCAACATTCAGAAATTATACGGAATATGCCACAAAATATTAGCCATATTCGCACAAGAATAAGTGTTTCCCAGTGCAGGATTTAAAGCCAGCGACGTACAGTCATCGACATCATTATATAAAGTAATCATCAAGTATAGCTGATGTGCACTAATTATTCATGCACTCCTATTGCCACAACACTGCGATGTTTACCGTCGCACTGACCAGCAATTGAAAGGGACAAAGGATGTTGAATCACGGTAATCGCTTTGGAGCATTCGAAATCGTCTATAAATGTAGACACACACACACACACACACACACACACACACACACACACACACACACACACACACACACACACACACACACACACACACACACACACACACACACACGCACGCATGCACGCACGCACGCACGCACGCACGCACGCACGCACGCACGCACGCACACACACACACACACACACACACACACACACACACACACAACCGCACACACAAACGCACACACACGCACGCACACACACACACACACACACACACACACACACACACACACACACACACACACACACACACACACACACACACACACACACACACACACACACGCGTCTTTTCGAAGTACATTTGTGTGGCAGTTTGGTCCTGCCTTTCTGTGTCATGTGTTAATAGTTGGCAGTTTTCGTTATATGCGTGTATATATGGCACCTTTACACATTATGCATTGGGTTACCATACATTCATTATGGTTTGTTTATAAATGTTTGTGTGATTAGCCCACTATGTCATGTATCAGCAGTAGGTTTATTCATTATATATGTATATATATGTACAACACCCTTACTCATTAGGTGTTGCGTTACCTTTAATCGCATTTGATTTGTTACCATTGTTAGTTTACCATTGCTAGGGGTTTAGCCCAATTGTTCATGTATACTATTTTGCTGGGGGGATCGAGTACCCCAGCCTTTCTGTTTGTACATGTATGTGTATGGCTAATCAACTTGGTAATTACGCCCCTACTATGGCACTTGTAACCAATTGTGATTGTCACTCCTATGTAGGGGCTCTTCGGCATTCCATGCCTATGATTACTGCATTAAATAAATGGATTGCCATCTTCTCACTCATACATGTTTTCAGTTATGACTGATATGTACAGAAACTAGCTCAGGCTCCACACCAGTTTTTGATATCATTAAGACCAGGCAGTCAGATTAAGTAGGGATATTAAATTCAATGACACAAGACGCAGGCATGCGAAATATATATATATATATATATATATATATATATATATATATATATATATATATATATATAGTATATATATATATATATATATATATATTATATATATATATATATATATATATATATATATTATAGAGCGGCCTATCAAAATACCAATAACATGTTGTGTGTTCGACAAGGTAAAGTAAACCACAGGTATGTTTTAGTAACTCTGATAGATGTATAAGCCCAAAACCATCACTTTTGATTCGCTTTAAGCCTAGGTATCTTTTCGTTTCGCGCATGCAAACATATTTAAATTTCACCTCAAACATAGAGCGTGGTGTATATAATTATGGTAATGAGCGAAATTTGAACAAGTGATTATTTGACCAAATGTGACCATCATAATATTCACTTGCGTATCGTATGTTAATGCATTGTCCTCTCTTGAGCCATTCTGAGTGTAGTTGTTAATTATTTAATAATTAGCATGTGTCTGCCACTCAAGGACACTAATCGTTCTGTTGATGCCGTAAACGAGGAGCGGCTCAAAATCTGTAATTTAAATTACCATCGTATCAATACACGAGTTTCGACGTCTATGCCAGAACGCGGCTATTCCTCGAAGAAGCAGTACCTTGAAGGGTTAGTAATTCGCTGTCGTCAGTTACTAGATCTCTAAAGGTAGGTACTGCGAGACGATGGTCGTGTTATATATTGTGTGAGCGTGTTATATAAATGTGCTTAGCCACGTACTTGCATGATGCATGATGCATGATGCATGATGCATGTGCGTCGCGTTATGTACGGTGGCGTGTGTGCGTGCGACTGCTCATCTTGAATTACATTTATCACCGTAAAGCGTAGTTTTCATTTAATACCTGATCTGCATTTTGAAGGAAACACGTTTGTTTCATTGCAGACGCGATTGTCGAAAGTTGGCCTTACATTCATTAAAACAGATGTTATAAACTTTTAAAATATTGATGTATTTCATATAATTGACTACGATAGTCGTGATATCATGTTATTATTAAAGTTAATAATGATTTCATTGCTTAACAACATGTTACCTTTTCGACACACATACATGGCCACTGGCTCGATCTTTTCATAACTCGTTCAACTTGTTACAATATCAAAACACCTACAGTTTCGGATGGTTTATCAGACCACCACACAGTCATTGTCGATGTAAATGTTTCCAGAACTAAATTAGAATCAAAACACAATGTATTTTACAGACATATTCATAAGATTAACATCGCTGCTTTCAAGGCTGACATCCTTAAATCCGACCTAATCCTAAAACCAAACGGACACCTATCCGATTTGTGTGGACAGTACTATCAAGTACTCAAGTCTTTACTTAACAAATATGCACCTGTAAGATCCAAATCTGTATCACAAAAGCCACCCGCTCCATGGATGACTCCCGAAATTCTACAATCTAAAAGGCGTCGTCATTATCTTGAGCGCGTATGGCGCAAATCACGCTCGTCTTTGGACAGGTCGCGTTATTCAAAACACTGTCACTACTGCAACAGACAAATGGCCAAAGCTAAATCGGATTATTACACAAATATGGTCTCAAATAATTCTGAAAGTCCACGTCAGCTATGGAGCTGCATAAATCAAATTCTACACAGGCGGCCTGCTCCATCTCTTCCTAATCATGTTTCAATCAAGTCTCTATGTGACTCGTTCTCTAGTCATTTCAATGACAAAATCAGTCTTATCCATTCTGCTTTGAAAGATCATACTTTTAGTACTGTAAACTTGGCCTCTCCAGGAGTAAATTCTTTACTTGTAACATTTGAACCTGCCACAGCTGATGAAGTGAATAAAATAAGTATATCTTCCCCAAATAAGTCCTGTGAGCTTGATCCACTACCAACCGTACTGTTGAAATCTTGTCTTGATACATTGCTCAAACCGATAACGGATATTATGAATGCATCACTGTGTTCTGGCTTGTTTCCGGATGAGTTCAAACACGCCCATGTCAACCCACTTCTTAAGAAGACATCTTTGTCTAAAGAAGATCTAAACAATTATAGACCTGTTTCCAATCTCAGCTTTATTTCCAAAATACTTGAGAAAGTCGTAGCAAGCCGTCTAAGGTCTCACATCAGCTCAAATTGCTTATCTAATGTGTCACAATCAGCTTACAATGGGTCTCATTCTACAGAAACTGCTCTCTTAAAAGTACACAATGACGTTACCTTAAACATTGTCAAAGGAAAAGTAACAGCACTTACCTTGCTGGATCTGTCTGCTGCCTTTGATACCATAGATCACGGCATCCTTATTAAATGCTTATCATTCTGGTATGGCATATCTGGCACAGCTCTGAACTGGTTTTTATCATACCTAACTGGTAGACACCAAACCATAAAGATTGCAAACTGCTTCTCGGCCGCACTCCCCACTTCGTGTAGTGTCCCCTAGGGTTCTGTTCTGGGGCCTTTGCTGTTCACTCTTTACACTACGCCACTCAGCTCTGTTATCCAAAATCATAATTTGGACCACCACCTTTACGCAGACGATACACAGATCTACATTTCTTTGGCTACCCCGGATACAAGTCGCTCCCTAAATCAGCTCAGCGATTGTCTCCAGGATATCTTCCTCTGGATGACTGACAGCAAATTAAAGTTAAATGCAGACAAAACTGAATTTCTCATCATTTGTACTCCAAAGCAGTGTGGCAAACTTGATGGTTTTATCCCGACATGTATCTTGAATCAAACTATCACACCAGCAGCCTCAGCGAAGAATTTGGGAGTCACTTTTGATAAGAATTTCAGTGTCGTTGCTGTTTTTATCATATCCGTGATCTTCGCCGTATTCGCCGGTATATGTCACTTTCTGTCGCTAAAATTATTGCAACAGCTCTTGTTAGCAGCAGACTTGATTACTGCAATTCCCTCCTTCATAATATTGCTATCAAGGATATTACAAAACTTCAACGTGTCCAAAATGATCTGGCTAGGGTAGTTACACGATCTCCTCGTTTCTCTCAACGCAAAGCACCCCCGTCTTCTCTAGACTTACTCTCAGGCCATGTTTGCCAAATATTTCTTTCCAATCTACCAACCGCTCTTGAAGGTCTGCCTCACTGTCCGCAACTTGCGGAGAATTCCCTTGTGCTATCCTACTGATCACATCCACTACTACAATGAACAACATTGGGCTTAAGGCACTCCCCTGTCTCAGGCCGACGTCAATCCTGAATTCCTCCGATATACCGGGTCCGCACTCTACTCTACCTTTTGTCTCTTCTTATGTGCCTTCAACCATCCTCACCTCCGCCCCTGGGACACCCATTCACCTCAACGTGGCCATGGCCATATCTTTCGGAACTGTGTCGTATGCCTTTTCAAGTTCTATGAATCTCAGAGCCATATTCTCCTGTCCCTCCAGTTTATTTTCCACCAGTTGTCTGAGAGTGAACATCCCGTCCGCCATCCCTCTTCTGAAACCTTGTTGTTCTTCTCCCATTTCACACTCCACTATCCTTCTCATCCTTCCATCCAGAATCCTTTCTAACACCTTCAGGACATGACTCAGCAACGTTATACCTCGGTATTTTCCAGGGTCACGAACATCTCCCTTCCTTTTCCATACAGGGACAACCCCGTTCGCCACTCCTCTGGAATCTTCCCTCTCTCATGCAAGTATTTAACAATCGCATTGTCCACCTAACCCCAACATGCTCAGCCATTACCAGCATCTCCACTCACACTTCATCAATGCCTGTCGCTCGTCCTCTCTTCATCTTCTTCATTGCTCTCTCTACCTCTGCATCCCCAATCACCTCCAGTTTCACTGCACTTTGTAGTTCTAATTTATTGTTTTCCCTTTGGTTCAGCAGTTCCTTGAAATACTCCTCCCAGACCTTTAATCCATATTTCCTGTCAGTGGCTAACTTCCCATTCTTGTCTTTGATTACTGATCCAGTTTTTACATCCTTGCTGTCCTCATCCCTCTCTTGTGTCACTTTATATATCAACTTCTTTCCGCAGTCCTCGTCTAACTCTCTGTATAGTTCCTCCTCCATTTCACTCTTTGC
>OY759265.1:3990515-4035515 GCA_963662155.1 Lamellibrachia columna | reverse complement strand
TAGCAAACAATAATTTAATTCAGCCCAAGACACTGGACAGACCATGCACAGCGTTCAAGTAGCAGATTAATATATTTTCAGGGTTCTGATAGAAAAGAAGTCATCTCAATTTTGACACTGTAGTGTTACGGACAAACAAGGCCAGCTATTTTGTACCCAGATTATATGTAGAGATATATGTGTCAACTTGTATTAGTACCTAATACGCGGTACCGCGTCAGAACAAAATGCATAGAGATACGAGATGTAATTAAAACACAGCGAACCCATAAACCGGTACGCTAAATTAAGAATTACCTTATCTTATGAATGTACGTCGTATGTATGTGGTATGTGTGTGGCGCGCGCACAAACATAGCCACACACATGAACGATACTATTTCATGTTCTTATCTACTTGTATTTTAAATTTGCTTTAGTTCCATTTAGCTGGTACGGAAACATTGATATTGACTGTAAGAAAGTCGACGTCCGGACCACTACAACTACGACCACTAAGAAGACAACTACAACCAAACATCCAACAACAACTGTTCCTACGACGACCACCAAGAAAACGACAACAACCAAAAAGCCAACAACAACTGCTCTTAGGACAACAACGACCAAGAAAACGACAACAAACAAAAAGCAAATAACTACTATTACTCCTACGACAACAACAACAACAACAACAACAACAAAGACAACGACAGCAACCAAAAAGCCAACATCAACAACCACAACAACTGGCCCTATGACAACAACAATTAGGAAAACGACAACAACCAAAAAGCCAACAACAACTGCTACTGTTCCTAAAGCAACAACAACCAAGATAACGACAACAACCAAAAAGCCAACAACTACTATTGCGCCTACTACCACAACGACCAAAAAACCGACAACAACCAAAAAGCCAACAACAAGTATTATTGCTCCTAAAACAACAACGACCAAGAAACCGACTACTAAGAAGACAACTACAACCGAACCGCCAACAACAACAACAAAAACAACTGCTCATATGACAACAACAAGTAAGAAAAAGACAACTAAAAAACCAACAACAACTGCTCTTAGGACAACAACGACCAAGAAAACGACGACAAACAAAAAGCAAATAACTACTACTACTCCTACGACAACAACAACAACAACAGCAAAGACAACGACAACAACCAAAAAGCCAACATCAACAATCACAACAACTGGCTCTACGACAATAACGATTAGGAAAACGACAACAACCAAAAAGTCAACAACTGCTACTGTTCCTAAAGCAACAACAACCAAGATAACGACAACAACCAAAAAGCCAACAACAAGTGCTACTGCTCCTAAAACAGCAACTATAAAGCAACCGACTACGACTACTAAGAAGATAACTACAACCAAACAGCCAACAACAACGTCAACAGCAACAACTGCTCCTAGGACAACAAAGAACAAAAAACCGACAACAACCAAAAAAACAACAACAACTACTACTATTACTACTGCTCCTTCGACACCAACGACCGGTCAAACAACAACACTAACAAAGGCAGCAACAACTAGAACTGCAGAAACGACAACAGCCAAAATTAAGAAAACGATTCTAACCAAACAACCAAGAACAACAACGACCCAAAACCCATCAAACGGATTCTCAACTGGTATATCTACCGGAACAAAGACGGATGTAAAATGGACGACGAACGGAGAAGTGTTGACACGTGCTACAAGACCGCAAGACTCGCCCTCAGATCGTGTAACAGAACAAACTAAAACTACTCAGTGTGTGTCTATCACTGACGTTACAGCACGTTCAGAAGATGGTGAAGGAAACTTCGCAAGTACAACAGCCTCTACGTACGACAACGTTGTGACACAGGGAGACGACGTCAGAGGAAATGGAAGTACAGCGACAACAGTTATCTCAACTAAGAAACGAGTGAATGTGTTGACAACTACGCCGTCCTCCTCTGTGATATTAAGCGATTTCAATCTACATGTGGTGTCAGGTGAGTTGGTGTAGTTACTCAGTCTCAATACTCAGGTGATGTCATGTGAGTCGGCGTAGTTACTCAGTCTCAACTGTCAGATGATGTCAGGTGAGTCGGTGTAGTTACTCATTTCTCAATCGTCAGATGATGTCAAGTGAGTCGGTGCTGTTACTCGTTCTATGATAGGGCACCACCAGGGAGTCGTAGTACTGATGTTGATCGGCCACTCACCCAGTTCATTAGACAGTGTGATCTACATGGCGACTTGCTTTATACCTAACGTATAATCAGTTCACTGCAAATATGTGTAATTCATGTTAATCCGATATCACCTGTGACATAGTGTTTATAAAGGAATGCGTAGAAACCCCACATTTAAAAATAACACCCTGGTTTTATGTCGCGATTATCTTTGCAATCCCCAGTAAAGTGGCTTTGAATCGTAATCTGCGTTGTTGATTGTTTTGTTTTGATAGGTTCCTTTGTTCGTTTGATAGGTTCCCTTGTTGGAATCGGCGTTGTCCTATTATTGACCAGTGGCTTAGTCTCCATCGTCTTCATAGTCAACAGGTGAGAATCGGCTTATTTCGTTCTGCGTCAGAAAAAAACACCCGACAGCACTTACGCCCGTGCGTATCATCCACACACACGCACGCCCGCACGCACGCACGCACACACGCACGAACGCACGCACGCACGCACACACACACACACACACACGCAAAAAACACACACACACACACACACACACACACACACACACACACACCACAGACACACACACACACACACACACACACACACACACACACACACACACACACACACACACACACACACACACACACACACACACACACACACACGCACACACACACACACACACACACACACACACACACACACACACACACACACACACACACATTGCAAGACTAATCTAATTGAAGTGTGTTCTTATGCAGCCATGTTTGTCCGAAATACGGACAAAAGTTGTTCTCAATGCACGCCACATGTACGGTCGTTTCGTCCATACCATGTTGTCCACATCATTCTTACTATTTCATATTCCATTCTTGTACACTGTTTTCTCGTGTTTATCTTTCTTAAGTCATGTCGGGTTTTTGTTTCCCAAATTGTTTTGCGAAACCGATGTGTTTCTCCTCCAGTTTTTCTATCCGCCACTATCGTCGTTCCTATGACATTTATGATGTCTTTCATCCTTGCCGTGGCTTGTCTGTCACTATTCCATCCAATGTCAAACATATAAGTTATGCATATAAATGCTGCAAATGCAATTTGTGTTTCAGACGAAGACGATTCCATATCCTGGAAATACATAAGCGACAAGAGAGATTTGTCGCTGGTCGGACTTGTACGGTAGCGTCTACATGTAACGTGGAGATGTCTCACTAGTCTTACAACACGGAAAGGATTTCGCACAGAAGATAACATTTTGGCTATAACCATGTTATCGACATTTACAACCAGACATTAACTGTTGCTGTCATAGTTGCTCGAGCACTATATTGGAGGCTCTAACCGTAACGAACAACACATAGCAGCGAAACACCTGTTCTACGTATAGCAAGAACAAGGAAATTGGCTGAACAAAACATTGTAATGGTTAATAAACGCTTTGGTTTAAAGAAAATGTAATGTTTAAATACATAATAATACAACATATCGCATGATGTAATAGTAATAAAATTGCATTAGACGAAACTGTTGTTTTAAGGACTTGGGAAAATAACTCGAAAAAGGATCATTTACGCAATGAACATCGCGGCTAGATTTACAACATTTGGTACGGAACACGTTGGTATCGTATGTGTATAATGTTTACATAATAACTTTTGCTCTGCCTCCTGTGTCTTTGGGATAACATTAGATTATGTCAATTATTCGGGTTACAAACGTCTGAGTGGCTCTATCTTGTGGACATTTGTACAGCGACTTTTGCTTGATTAATCGTTTGCATGTTTGTTGTTTGACGAACTTATTCTGATTCGACATAGACATTTTCCTTAACCTTAACATCTGTTAGTATAATTTATTTGACCACGTAGACATGTGTGCATACCCAGAAGCGACTATGTGCATACAAATAGAAACTCTCTTTCACATTGATACCAGCATCAACTCAGACAGTATTTCAGAGAGACAGACAGCGACACGGGGATACTATAATATGACACCAAACATTCGAGCGAGCACACAAAGTAAACATGTGCCCGCATATAAACAGGACTACAATCACGCAGCTATTTAAGCGTGTGGCTACAATACACAATACACTCGTCTATTTAAAAAAGAGAAGTTCTTTAATGTGTGCCTCTAGCTGTCTTGTACTGAATACTCGACATGAAATAAATAAACAGTAACAAAATGGTTTATTATATCAACACAACACCGACGCTGACACAATGGCGCGAGCTTTTTTTTCCAAAATGGTCCCCATACCGCGCGCATTCGAAGGATACGTGGATCATTCACATATTACAAATTCCTTTGTGCGATTTCGCGATGTCGTTCGTTACGTTCACCTCACTTTGCCACATTTAAATCAGCTGTATAAATGAGTTCCTGGATACAGAGGTAGATATGTGAACGAATAGTCTACGTGCAGTATCTGCAATGTGGCTGAATGCTTCCAGGGAAGAGGATATGTGTGTGTGTGTGTGTGTGTGTGTGTGTGTGTGTGTGTGTGTGTGTGTGTGTGTGTGTGCGCGCGCGCGTGCGTGCGTGCGTTCGTGCGTGCGTGCGTTCGTGCGTGTGGGTCCAGGCCAAATAACTATGTATAATGTGTATACAAATTGATACGGCAGTAAGTAAAACTGGGATCAGTCTCTCTACAATAATCGTTAAAAAGGTTAATTCCCAAAGTAGATTGCTGTGACGCAGCGGTTAGAACACCGGACTTTCAATCGAGAGGACCCGGATGGAAATCTTCTTGCTGCCTTTTATAAATGTTAGCAATTTCGTTCACCTCACCTTGCCACAGTTCACTCAGCTGTACAAATGAGTACCTGGCAAGATGATGTTGGAATGACCAGGTATGCCAGTGGGGGAAGTATTAATCGATTTCAGCAATCCCAAGTACTGTATACTGCTCTATGTTAGAACGTACCTTTTTACCCAAGGCAACCAGCAAAATATCAAGGTGTTCAATAGTGACACAAACTCCCCACCAGTGACGCCACATAGTGAATGTAATGTAAGTCACTCTCGATTTCACCACTGCCACAACTTACATTTTGATCAAACTCCCCAAAAATGGCGCCATTCAGCAGAATCTGCACATCAAGTGTAAGTTATGGCAGTGTTGAAATCGTGAGTGACTTACATTACATTTATTATGTGGCGTCACTAGAATTTGCAGGCAGTAGTGAGACCATATACATATAGTCTATAATGTATCTCTGTGAGTGAGGCTGACGAACGGTGGCGCCACATCACGGATTCCGAATGATCGAGGCTACGTGGTGTGTGACGTTAGCAGCAGTGTTCAAGGCCAGTCGCGTTGTGAAATTGGGCGGTTCTTGTGTGTTGGGATATGATGTGTGATGTCGATCGCTTATCTTAAAATAATTCATTAGCAAAGTATATACAATACAAATGGCAAGTCCCTGTCTTTCGTGTGGCATGTCAACATAGTCACATTCATACATAGGTCGAATAGTTGCATTATATTACATACATGAATAATTTCAGAGGTATTCGAGTACGGATACGTTAACAATTTTGAAAAGTATTTGAATAATAATACCTAAAACAGAAAACGTATTCGCTTACGGAAACATTAAACAATATTCAAATAGGAATACTTTAAATTGTGTTCGATGTTGACGACTTGTTAACACTTAACCAAACACATATGTAATGACTGACCATTATGACTTTAATTAAATTCATTGAACAATAAACAATTACACATTTAATTTATTGCAAACCTACAAAGTGATGTTCTGAGAGGTCCAATCACTTGACTGTCCCTGTGGTGCACTAGCACGTGTCAATCTGTCCCTGTGGTGTACTAGCACGTGTCAATCTGTCCCTGTGGTGTACTAGCATGTGTCAATCTGTCCATGTGGTGTACTAGTATGTGTCAATCTGTCCATGTGGTGTACTAGCACGTGTCAATCTGTCCATGTGGTGTACTAGCACGTGTCAATCTGTCCATGTGGTGTACTAGCATGTGTCAATCTGTCCATGTGGTGTACTAGCATGTGTCAATATGTCCATGTGGTGTACTAGCACGTGTCAATCTGTCCATGTGGTGTACTAGCACGTGTCAATCTGTCCCTGTGGTGTACTAGCACGTGTCAATCTGTCCATGTGGTGTACTAGCACGTGTCAATCTGTCCCTGTGGTGTACTAGCATGTGTCAATCTGTCCATGTGGTGTACTAGCACGTGTCAATCTGTCCCTGTAGTGTACTAGCACGTGTCAATCTGTCCCTGTGGTGTACTAGCACGTGTCAATCTGTCCCTGTGGTGTACTAGCACTTGTCAATCTGTCCCTGTGGTGTACTAGCACGTGTCAATCTGTCCCTGTGGTGTACTAGCACGTGTCAATCTGTCCCTGTGGTGTACTAGCACGTGTCAATCTGTCCCTGTGGTGTACTAGCACGTGTCAATCTGTCCCTGTGGTGTACTAGCACGTGTCAATCTGTCCCTGTGGTGTACTAGCACGTGTCAATCTGTCCCTGTGGTGTACTACCACGTGTCAATATGTCCCTGTGGTGTACTAGCACGTGTCAATCTGTCCCTGTGGTGTACTAGCACGTGTCAATATGTCCATGTGGTGTACTAGCACGTGTCAATCTGTCCATGTGTCGTCTCTCTGTGTAACTACTAGAATTGCTTAAGCTCCAATGGTCAATTACGTTTTAGTCAGTGGGAGGGTTGTCACCTGCCGGTGTAACAGTATATATCACCCATGGATAGCTCCCACAGGATGCCCTACGATATCTTCCACCACCCAGGGTATTTTATACCCCTCCCAATACCCAAGTTGTCTTGACTCCAAAATATTTTCCCCCACAACTAAAATCAATGCCGACCCTGCTCCACCGTTTGGCTGTGATGATATGTTCTGCTACCGGGACGGTGCTTCTCGAACCGCCGGTTGAGTCTTTGACAAGTGTCGCAAGAAGTGATGTAGTCTTTGATTACCTGGCAGACTCCTGGCCAGTAGAATATCTGTGTCACCTTCTTCTAGGTCTTGTCTCTGCCAAAGTGACCACCCAAAGCCTTCAACTCTAGGGTTTCTCCCAGAACCTCGTGGCAGGCTTTGACGATGCGTTTTCTTTCTGCTATGTCTGTGGTATATCGAAAATCTTTACCTAAATACAATTACAGCTACATTGCATGTTTCATCTTCGTGATGGCTATGTGCAGTATATCTTCTTTACAAAGTCAAACGTTCTGATGCCTTCGTATGTAAATTTTAATTAAAGTGGCGTTCATATAACAAATTTACTACACATATACATGTTCTGATTAACGTGCAATACTGTGATATAAAGTAACATTTATTAAAAAAATCACTTGCGGGGAAGAGATTTCACCCCAGGAGGGACGATGTCCAGAGGGAAAGATACCCTAACATACAAACACCAGTTGTCCAGCGGATAGGTGCAGATAAATGAAGAAACTGTGCACTTTTTTAAGAAAAGCAAAACACTTGGCACACATATTCTACATACCAAGGGAACCATTTTGAAGATTGGAGGCACTTTGCATTTTGCTGCGTTCTGAAATTGCAGTAATATTTTTAATGGCCGCCAAATCCAATTTCACAGTATCTTAATAACTGCGACACGTAGAGCCATGATTTTGATGTCCATGAATAGGTTATAAGGGTTACATATTTCAAATATGTTACCATAGGACTTCTCCGACATGCTCATCTGCCATTTTTAAAGATGGAGTTCGTCAATACAAAGGTCACGATATCTTAGCGACTACGTCACACAGAGCCATAATTTGCATATATTTGTATAGATTTGTGAGCAGCGATTTCAAATATGTTACATTTGACCTTCGCCTACATTCATATATTGTCCATTTTTAAATATGGCGCCTGTCGAAGCATAGTATTCCATATGTTAAGAACCACATAACTTAGAGCAACAAATTTAATATAAAGTATTTTTAAAGATGGCTGTCGTCAATACAAATGTCACGATATCTTAGCAACTATATCACACAGAGCCATCATTTGCACGTATTTGTATAAATTTGTGGGCAGCGATTTCAAATATGTTAAATTTGACCATCGTTGACATTCATGACATGTATCCATTATTTTGAAAGATGGCGCCCGACAAAGCTTGTTATCCGCATATCTTAAGAACTACATCACCTAGAGCCATACAACTGATATGACAGTACAGGTGTTTGGTTGCGACGATTTCAAATGTGCTGCTTTTATCTTCTCCGACATTCATATTCGCCATTTTCTCCATACCATGTATGGCCACAATAAAGATTCTCCTGTACGAAACCACGGACAAAGTCATTTTTGCTCATGGTTTATATGCGAATGCTATGAGGTGAAATCACATGTGAAAATACCCCCAATAGGTAATCATTGGCCCTGGAGGTCAGACCACCCCTCTATATAGAGCAAACTATTAATCACGAGTTGGCGTTGTGTTATGGAAGATGTTGCCTGCCAACGAGTTTCTCCGTGAATTGGAAAAGGCAGAAACTGCACCTCAAACCATTCACCGCGAGGGCAAGCCAGGTAAAACAATACTGCGTGGTCTTATATAACGCCGTTTGTACCTAGTGAAGGTGCTCATTCCTCCATTATCTTATCACAGCAAGTTGATTTGGCCTGTATTACAATGAGTGAAAGTGGGTGAATGGGCACGGAAAATGAAATACCTGCTTGTGAACATCCTTTGTGTGCACATGCTGTCGTATTAAGATATACACCTAGTCTAGCTTCATCTATACGTTCTTGAGGCTATTGGTTATAACAGTGGTTCGTACCAGGTGTTTATGTTTCTTTAGGCACGTAGTCGGTTTTCATCAAAGATGTGAAGTCTCTCATCACGACAATGAAGAAGATGGCCAACCCTTTATGGGATACCAGTGGAGATATCCTATTTCTTGACGCATATGTGGTGGCAGAGGTAGCAATTGTTGATTCCGTCAGCAAGATAAAGAAACTTGGAGAAGACCAATGTAAGGAGTTCTTCAAGAAACATCTGGTGGACCGCACAAACTCAGTCAATGAAACAATCCTAAAGAACAAGCTGCGTCTCTTCAGTCGACATTCAGTCCACATGCACAACAACAGTTGTTGTCCTCGAAACATGACCGAAACTAGTTTTCAACATTGTACATCGCCTGCCAAGTACGCGACTCTGTTCTCGATGATTTTTTTTCCAACATGAGAATCATTCATTTCCCCCGTCACTGTCAGACTACGGCAACATGAGGCTCGGTACAAAGGCTGACCTGCTTCAGTGCCTAGAAGACCAGGTGACACACAATGACAGTGCCTGCTCGCAGAGGGAAGCTCACATGATCACAATTGACGGCGCAGCTCTTGTTAACATCCTCAAGCCTGCTATGTCTGAAACATTCGATGACTATGCATCCATGTTCATGGAACACAACAGGAGACAGTTTGTCGGTTCTGTTTGTCGTGTTGACATCGTTTCCACTGTGTACAGACCTGGCAGCCTCAAGACCACTACATGGAGAAAAAGAGGGAAGGGGAAAAAGAGACGTGATGAGGGTCGAAAGAAGTAACTTGCAAACTGGCCAGAGTTCTTGAATAACAACACGATATAATCATTTCACCTGCTAAGTGAACGAGTGACTGTCGCAACGGTTCCTGGCAAGGTTGTGATCATACATGGAGACGAAGTGCTGTGTTCAGAAGCAACAAGCGTGGAGAGGCTATCAAAGTGTACAAACGAAGAGGCGGACACCAGGTTACTGTTGCATGCAGCGGATTTTATCTAGCAGGGAAGACAGAAGATTGTCAGCTTTGCTCGCAGAAGCTGCAGAGTACAGTGTCGATGTTTAAAAGCCAACCTGAGCTGTACAATGCTTCCCATAAAGGGAACATAGTAAAATCTGTTATTTTTCAAGACTCGACAAATTACAAATTATGTTACTTAGCAAATATTTCGTCGGATACCAGTGTCTTTGATTTTTTGGTCACTGGTGTTGCTGTAAAATCGGGAGCATTTTTTTTTATCCTTGTCTCTAACGAGTCATTATTGTATATAACATATAGTAGGACACATTGTCCACATGATAGACCGTTGTATATTTCTCTTCATATAACTTGGTACGCAAACAAACTGGTATAATTTGTCCGTAACACCAATGTCAAAATTGAGCACTTAGTGTTTGCACGCACGCTGGCACGCATGCACGCACGCACGCACGCACGCTCACACACACACACACACACACACACACACACACACAAACAAACAAACACATATGGACAAGCGCGTACAGAATGCATGTTACGATGTATTCCGCGGTTGGCAACAGCGTAATTTATGACTGGGTGCCATGGATACGTACCTTGGAGATGTACTGTGGAAGATCCGTCATCTTCGAAGAATACCCGAATGCACACATGAATACATAATGTAGAGCCTTCGCTGGTGATGGCGTATCGGCGGAAACATTTGGGCTTCTTCAGTAGTGTTTATTTATTTGAGTTACCAACATTTGAGACACACACGTTTGGTACTCTCCCGTTCGGTTTTACTCCAGCTTTAAATTTAAAGGCCTTCGTAACGCTAGTCGTCCAGACGACGCGGCACTGGCACGTCATAGAGGCGGTCATCTTGAAAGTGATCTTTGCATCGTTGACATCTGTTACCTTTCGGTTACAACCGGGTATTCTATTGGCTGGATATATATTGATACTATTTAACAAAGTATTTAAGCATTTACCACAGACACTCGAACGAACGTACGGCAAATGGTTACAGAGACGATTTAGTGGCTAGCACTAGCTCGGGCAAAACAACCCAAACAGTAGCCCGTGAGGTATTTTGTGGTTATTTGTTTGAATTAAATTTGTGTAATGGTTCGTACAATTGGGCGGGCGCCAACTGAAGTTCACGTCCAGACAAATCAGAAACACCACGGCCACTGTTAGGCGCCGTCCGGTCATATTTACGAGCCTGTAAACAAAATATTGATTCGGATTTCCTCTCCGACAAAGCAAAACTGAAAGGCAAGACATTCACATCGCGGGCAGTAATATTCACGAAATTGCCTGATTAATCAATCAAATATATAATAAACGAATTGACATTGTTTTCCTGTACTCAGATTTTTCCTGAAAACGAACACAGAATTGACATCTGATTGGGCTCGACGAGCTAATATAATATGATTAGAAATTCGAAATGAAAAGCCAAATAGTAATGGCTAATAATTTGTAATGACGTTTCAGCCATAATGTTTATAAAATCAAGCAGGGGTTCCTTTTATCGACCTAGGCTGGCCGTGATCACAGGTCACGTGTGACGGTCCCAGTGTGGCAGTATATCTCGACACTCACACTATGGATTTTAACATCTTAATACGCAGTAGGGTATCTTTGAGAACAATCTACTCCGCTGTCTTCACAAGACACCCTGGGGATATTTAGGGTGGAGGAATTGATTTAAATAAAAAAATTATTTATTTGGTATGACAAAAATAAGACTACAAAATACAGCTGACAACATCTCATGCCTGGACGTCAGTAAATATAGCCAAGTAGTTGTGGCAACTAATGCAAATAGTTGATTCATGCGCCGAAAAAAATTTAATAGGTAATATAAAATCAGTCATGGAATGAATACCATTGAATAATGGAAAGAGAAGAAAAAAAACTAAAAAGAAAAGAAAAAATGGAAAACAGAAAACAAATGTATTTATTAATAATAATAATATAAATTTGAATCAAAGTTATATTTTCTTTTTTCCTTTTTCTTTTCTTTTTAGTCACATATATATATATATATATATATATATATATATATATATATATATATATATATATATATATATATATATATATATATATATATACGAATTTCTAAAGCTTCAAGGTGACGCTTCTTCGACGTATAACTGCCTTCTGACACAAACGTCGAAACTCGTGTATTTATAAGATGCTACTTTAATTTACAGATTTTGAGCCGCTCCTCGTTTACGGCGTCAACTGAACAATTATTTGACAGGAGTGGCATATTAATAAGGGTGAACTAAAATAGCTCAATAGAGGACAATGTATTAACACACAGTACACAAGTATATATTAAAATGGTAACATTTGGTAAAATAATCAGTTGTTCAAACATTGTACATTATCATGATTATAGTCACCACGCGCTATGTTTCAAGTTAACTTTAAATATGTTTGATGGCGCAAAACGATCAGGGAAACATTCTTAGATTTAAAACACTGTACACACCTGTGTTTATTGTTATTATTATTATTATTATTATATCGTTTTAGAAGTTCATTCCTTAACTTCACCTCACAATGCTTTGCATAGGTATGCACTGTCTCCATAAAAAAACTGCGCCAAATTCTACGTGATAAATTTATTATACGGCTGTTGTCTTTTTGGTTGCTGCCGTTTTCGTTGGTCGCAGTTGTCGTAGGAGCAGCAGTAGTTGTAATAGTTGTTGTTGCTGTTGTCGGCTACAAGTGTGAGGCATGGTGAAAGTTCAAATCAAATCAAATCAATCAGTTCTTTATTTCCAAATGAAAATAGAAATTTACAACATATACACATCAAATGTATGGAATTCAAATGGAAAGGGAGAAAGTAGAAGTGTATTACTTATTAATCACTTTCCCCAAAAATCAAATTAACTTGTACATATTAATAGTAAACATAAATGTATAGTATATTGTTAGTAAGTAACGATTACCTGAAACCCATTTACACATGTATACTTCCAACTATTTTATACCGCATATCGATTTATTTAACTAATATATACTCTTCAAGGAAATAAATTTTACATAGTTTTTTAAGATTCTGGATAGTAAATGAACTTCTTATTGACTTGTCTAAGGAATTCCAGAGTTTAACCCCGCACACAGATGTACACTTAGCTTTTAAAGTTGTTCGTGTTACATGCAATATGGGATATTTTACATTGAAGAATTGTTGAAGGTTACCAGGCAACAATTAATTGTTGGCTTTAAAACATTATCATAGAAATTCTAAATGTTATTAAATCATATAGCTTAAGAATGCCTAGATCACAAAATAGTTTATTAGAATGACATAATGAATTCTCATTACAAATTAGTCTAACTACTTTTGTTGTAACATATAAACACCATTAATATATGTTTTATATGTATTGCCCCACATTTCGCAGCAGTATGATATGTATGCACACATGTCTAGGTGGTCGTCAATTAAATCAATTATGCAAACAAATGAAAGTTTTTTATTACAGCCCATGACGACTACGGTTACTGGCAGCTGTTAATGCTCAATATAAGGTAAATGAATATGTCTATGCCCGAATCAGCACAAGTTCGGCGGACAACAAACATGGACAAGGTAAATGTGTGAAGATGTTCATCAGACTGGATGGTCCAAATCAGTATTTTTTTTAGTTATGTAACATTCAGTTTACCTGTAAGGTAAACTCACTGTAAAATAAATAAAACATATTACTCAATGGAAACGGTAAATCGGACTAAAGTATCTGGTAAACATGTCCACAAGATAGAGCCCCCGTACATTTGTAACCAGAATTATTCACATCATCTTCTATTAACATGAAGACACAGTAGGTACAACAAAAGGTGGTATGTAAACATTATGCACATTCGATACCAAAGTGCCCCATGCCAATTGTTGTAAATCTAGCCTCGATGTTCGCTGAGTAAATTATTATCACTTCCTGTTCCGAGTTCCTTTCTCAAGATGATACAATGTCAGTTTTGGTCAATCCAATTTTATTTTATTTCATTATTTTTTATTATTACATCGTACGATATGTTATATTAATATGTATTCATACAATATATGATAAAATTGCAACAACCACATTTGTCTTAGCACTCGATTAGCGATTTTTGCATAAGACCTTTAGTCACATGTTCGTTACGAGTCTATGGGTAATTATTGTGACTCAAAAATGCGATATTAAAAACCACACAGATTCGTTGCTTCTTATGTTTTAAGGCAATACACGAGACACATAAACAAAGCAACATCAATATATAGTTTGCACAAAGTAATGGTTGTAACAAAAATGTCCATATTGATAAAACATGCCTTTTGGCATGAATAGTTTATTTCCTACATTACTAATTAATTTATCTTATTTAATTTTCAAATAACAAATAATTAAAGTAGCAATATTGGGCAAATCTTGCCCATCCTCACTAATCTGACAACATTTTTACCTAGCTCTTAGACAAGTCTTCTCTCTTCCCAACCAGACAGTACACTGACCAACCTTCGCTTCCCCCAGCCTTCCCCAAAATCAAACTATCCTAACTTCTAAACTAACCGATCAAATTGTACCATACGTCACCCGCGGTTGACGTGACTGATTATATTATTTTGTGATGAAATGTTTTCACAGAAAATTAATGCTAATTCGTGACGCACTCGTATGTCCTCTTCATCAAAGGTTCTCGATTGTATTCGTCCTGTTAACCCAAGCGTTTATTGTCCAAGTCGATGTTTTGTTCAGCCCAGTTGCTTCTTCTTGATGTACGTTGAACAGGTATTTCACTGCTATGCGTTGTTCGTTTCGGTTGGAACCATCCAATGCACTGCGCGAGCAACTATGATGACAACAGTTAATGTGTGGTTGTAAATGTCAGTAACATGGTTACGACCTTAGTTGATCTTCTACGCGAGACCACGTCCGTGTTGCTAGACTAGCGTGGCATCTCCAAGTCATACCTAGACGCCCTGGTACATGTCCCACCAGCAGCGAATCTCTTTTGACGTTTTTGTATTTCCAAGATGTGCAATCGTCTTTGTCTGGAACACAAAGTGCATTTGTAATATGAGTATTTCATACCGTTTACCGTGTTACATATGCATAAATCATATGTTTGACACTGGAGGGAATAACAGCAGACAAGCCAGGACAAAGACGGAAGAGGGATATTACAGATGTCACTGGGACGGCCATAGTGGCGGATGGAAAAGCCGGAGAAGAAAGATATCGGTTTCGCACTGACTTTTGGAAACAAAGACCCGAACAAGATAAGCAAATTTAAGAAAGATAACGACATCATCATAACAGTAACAAATAACTTAATTTGTGATTTGTTTGGACATCGTAGCAAGTACTAAGGATGGACATCCGAGTGACAAGCAATACGTAAAAAGCGAAAATTGGGAAGACAGCATACAAGACGGGAGTACGAAATAGTAAGGATGATATGAATAACAGGGTATGGACGAACAGACCGTACAGACGGCGTGCATTGAGAGAAGCATATGTCCATACTTCGGACAAACATGGCTGCACAACAACACACTTCAATTAGATTAGAGAATATAAAAAAAAACAGTGTTTTGCATTAGTTTGTGTGTGTGTGTGTGTGTGTGTGTGTGTGTGTGTGTGTGTGTGTGTGTGGGTGTGTGTGTGTGTGTGTGTGTGTGTGTGTGTGTGTGTGTGTGTGTGTGTGTGTGTGTGTGTGTGTGTGTGTGTGTGTGTGTGTGTGTGTGTGTGTGTGTGTGTGTGTGTGTGTGTGTGTGTGTGTGTGTGTGTGTGTGTGTGTGTGTGTGTGTGTGTGTGTGTGTGTGTGTGTGCGTGCTTGCAAGCGTGGTCGAGGTCGTGTGTTTGTGTGTGCTGTCGAGTGTGTTTCTGACGCAGAACCAAATAAGCCGACTCTCACCTGTTGACTACGAAGACGATACAGATTAAGCCACTTGTTAATAATAGGACGACGCCCGTTCCAGCAAAGACACCTATCAATCCAACAAAATCAACAACACTGATTACGACTCAAGGCCACTTTACTGGTGATTGCAAGAATAATCGAGGAGGTGGCAAACAAAACCAGTGGGGTTTCTCCGAATCCATTTATCAGCACTATGTCACTTGTGATATCGGTTTAACCTGAATTACACATATTTCCAAGGTACTGATTGTATGTTAGGTGTAAAGCGAGTCGTCACGTAGAACACACCGTCTAAGGAACTGGGTGAGCGGCCGATCAACATCAAAACGACGACTCCCTGGTCTCAAGGAGTGCCCTGCCACAGAACGAATAACTACACCGACTCATCTGACATCACCTGATGACTGAAACTGAGTAACTACACATACTCACCTGACATCACGTGAGTATTCATACTGAGTAACTACACCGACTCACCCGCCATCACGTGAGGGTTGAAATCGCTTGACATCACAGAGGACGACGGTGGAGTTGTGAAGATATTCACTTGTTTCCTAGTGGATGTAACTGTTGTCGCTTTATTTCCATTTCCTCTGACGTCGTATTCCTGTGTCACAACGTTGTCGTACGTAGAGGCAGTTGTAGTGGCGAAGTTTCCGTCGGCATCTTCCGTACGTGCTGTAGCGTCAGTGATAGACACACGCCGAGTTGTTCTAGTTTGTTCAATAATACGTTGTGAGGACGAGTCCTGCGGCGGCGTAGCACGTGTCAACACTTCTCCGTTCGTCGTCCGTTGTTCACCTGTCTTTGTAGCGGTAGATTTACCGTTTACGAAGCCGCTTGACGGGTTCTGGGTCGTTGTTGTTCTTTGTTTTGTTGTTGTTGTTGTTGTAGGATTAGTAGTATTTGTTGTTGTTATTTCAGTTGTTGTCGTTTTCTTGGTCGTTGTTGTTGTAGGCGCAGTATTTGTTGTTGGCATTTTGGTTGTTGTCGTTTTCCGTGTTGTTTTTTTCGTAGGAGAAGTTGTCGTCGTTTTTGTCGTTTTCTTGGTCTTTATTGTCGTACGGGCATTTGTTCTTGGTTTTTTTGTTGTTGTCGTCGTCGTAGGAATAGTTGTTGTTGGCTTTTTGGTTGTTTTCTTTTCTTGGTCGTTGTTGTCATAGGGGTAGTTGTTGTTGGCTTTTTGGTTGTTGTCGTTTTCTTAGTCGTTGTTGTCGTAGGGGTAGTTGTTGTTGGCTTTTTGGTTGTTGTCGTTTTCTTAGTCGTTGTTGTCATAGGGGTAGTTGTTGTTGGCTTTTTGGTTGTCGTCGTTTTCTTTGTTGTGGTTGTCGTAGGAGTAGTAGTTGTTTCTGTTTGCATTTTGATTGTTGTCGTTGTCTTAATCGTTGTCGTCGTAGGAGCATTTGTTTTTGTAGTTGTTGTTGGCTTTTTGGTTGTTGTCGTTTTCTGTGTTGTTTTTTTCGTAGTAGAAGTTGTCGTCGTTGGCTTTGTGGTCATTGTTGTTTCCTTGGTCGTTGTTGTCGTGGGAGTATATGTTTTTGTTGTTGTTGGCTTTTTGATTTTTGTTGTTGTAGTTTAACAAGATTTAACAAGATTTAACAAGATTGCCATCTCGAACAACAAGTTCCAGATGGCAAGTGGACTAGGAAGCCAATGGCTTATCGAGAGTCCAACAATTTTCTCATCTATGTGTAGCCCGCCCTTATCAGATATCTGTCAATTCTATTTTTAAACATATTCACACTACTAGCATTAACACAATCATTTGGCAGTTTGTTCCATTCATTTATCACCCTCTGTGAGAAAGAGTGCTTTCTCATGTCCAACCTACACTGCTCCTTAACTAATGCTGCTTTGTGACCTCTGGTTCTACTGCCTTCTTTAAGTTTGAAGAACATATTCCTATCAACATCCTCATAACTGTTCACTATTTTAAACACTTCTATTTGGTCTCCTCTTAGTCTCCTGGTCTCTAGTGTTGTCAAACCACATTGTAATAAGCGACTTTCGTAACTAAGGTCTCTTAATTCTGGAATCATTTTAGTTGCTCTTCGTTGTATTCTTTCTAGCTTGTCTATGTCTTTTTTACGATATGGCCTCCATGCTTGAATACAATATTCCAAATGTGGTCTAACTATTGCTTTGTACAGGGGTACAATTAGATGTTTCTCCTTATATGTGATAGTTCTCCTAATTAGCCCTAGAATTTGATTTCCTTTCGAAGCAGCAATCCCACATTGCTCTGAAACTTTCATGTCAGCACTAAATGTTACTCCTAAATCCTTTTCTTGTGTGGTTCTACCTAGTACAGCATCCCCCATTTTATATTCCTCGTCCATATTTCCATGTCCTATGTGTATACATTTACACTTCCCAAAATTGAATAACATTTGCCATTTTTCTGACCATTTAACTAATTTTTCTAGATCATCCTGTAAACTTTGTTTATCTGTATCTTTAGTAACCTTTCTGAATACTTTTGTGTCATCTGCAAATTTTAGTACTTTGCTAGATATGTCATCCTCCAAATCATTTATATATATTAAAAAACAGTATAGGGCCTAATACTGATCCCTGTGGTACCCCACTCAAAACAGATTTCCAGTTTGAAATCTCACCATCTACTATTACTCTCTGTCTTCTGTGTGTAAGCCATTTTTCTATCCAGTTGATTACATCATTGCCTATACCATGGGCTTTTAGTTTAAGTAACAATCTTTGATGTGTCACTTTATCGAAAGCTTTCTGAAAATCTAAGTAGACAACATCCACTGGTGACCCGTCATCTACCCTCTTTATAATTTCTTCCAAAAAACATAAGAGATTGGTTAGGCATGACCTTGCTTTTAGGAATCCATGTTGAGATGTATTTATTAATTTATGTTTTACAAGGAATTCCACCATGTGGTCTCTAATTAATGTTTCGAGTAATTTACATACAACTGATGTTAAACTCACTGGTCTGTAATTTTCTGGCTTCTTCCTCGATCCCTTCTTAAATAGCGGCTAGTTGTCGTAGTCGTAGTGGTCCGGCCGTCGACTTTCACACAATCAATATTTCCTCGTGGAACTAAAAACAATGAAAAAATACAATTAGATTGGTACCTACCTGATTTGGCTTCTATTAAATTGTGTATTGTGTTCCCAAAACTAAATTTCATGGTTGCTGTTCATCTGCTGTTCTTCCGCGCCGTTTCGTGAAAGCAGCAAGAAACGATGCGTCAAATTAGCTGGGCTACTGTTTCTTGTCAGAGGATATGGGATCAACCTAAGGACATTCTTCACAACCTCGAAAATGTTAAGATGACTTTTTTGCAGGGACATTGGCAGTGTTAAATAGATGAGCACCAGCCTTGGAAAATAGCGCGTTTTATAATAATAATATATAAAATATTTCTATTGCACTAAAACCCCCGGGAGACCCAAGCTTGACAGTGCACCAAAACAAAAGGGGTAAAGCAATTCGTAATCGATAAGTAGTTCTAGTTGTAAACAGTTGGATTGGTGGGAGCTATGGAGGATAACATGTTAAAACAGGTGAGTGTTTAGGTTACGGCGAAGTGTTGTTATGTTTCCTACAGACCTAACTGGAAGTGAGTTTCGCAGAGTCGGTGCAGCAACTGAAAAATATCCAGTTCCGACCTATGTCTTAACACTGGGAATAGAAGTAGATTATAATTCGATGATTGCACACACACACGCATGCACGCATGCACGCACGCACCCACGCATGCACGCACGCACGCACGCACGCGCATACAGATATGGACATGCGCGTACAGAACCCCGTAAAATGCATGTTACGATGGATTCCGCGGATGACAGCTGCGTAATTTGTGATTGGGTGTCATGGATACGTACGTTTGAGATGTACTATAGAAGAGCCGTCATCTTCGAAGGATACCCCAATGCACATAATTTGTTTATATGTTCGACACGAAAGAGGTTTTTTTCTGGCGTTGGAAATTCGGCCGAAACATTTGGTCTTCTTCAATGGTGTAAATGTGTTTGGGCTACCAACATTTGAGACACACACGTTTGGTAGTCCCCCGTTCTGTTTTACTTCAGCTTTAAATGTAAAGGCCTTCGTAGCATCCGTCGTCCAGACGACGCTGCACTGGCACGTCATAGAGGCGGTCATCCTGAACTTGATCTCTGCATCTTTGACATCTGTTACCTTTCCCGTGCATTCGTGTATTTCATTGGCTGAAATGGTATATTGATAGCTATTTAACAAACTATTGAAGCATTTAACACAAATGGTTAGAGAGACGATTTGATGGCCAGTGTTTCACGAATATAATCGTTTCGGCCTACTAGTCATTTGCGCGAATATCGAATCGTTTTCTTTGGCGTGAAAGTATCGTAAGTCATGAAGACAGGAAACATGTAATGACACGTCATGATCGATAGGTAATACATAAAATGTGACACTACCACAGAGAAACATCCCAAACAGTAGACCGAGAGAGAGAGGTATTTTGTGGTTATTTGCTTGAATTAAATTTGTGTAATGGTATGTACATTTGGGCGGGCGCCAACTGAAGGTTGCGTCCAGACAAATCAGAAACATCACGGCCACTATTAGCCGCCGTCCGGTCATGTTTACGAGCCTGTAAACAAAATATTGATTCGGATTTTCTCTCCGACACAACCAAGACACTTACACAACGCAGCAGTGATCATAAAATTGCAGATTAATCAATTACCTGTAAAATAAACGATTTGACATTGTTTTCCTGTATTCAGATTTTTCCTGAAAACGAACACATAATTAACAGCTGAATGGACTCGACGAGCTAATATAATATCGTTGGAAATTCGAAATGAAAAGCCAACATAGTAATTGCTAATAATTTATAATGAGGTTTCAGCCATAATATAAAATCAAGCAGGGGTTTCTTTTGTTGAACTAGGCTGGCTATGGTCACAGTCCTAGTTTGACCGTCCCGGTGTGGCAGTATATCTCTTCTTGGTACCTTCCCTAGATACCCTCGTGGTACGCTTCCACCATTGGATAGGTTATCTCAAACAGGGACAAACTTTCTAGTTAAAATCACACTATGGATTTTTAGTCAAATCATTGGTTTTCAATCACTCTTAAATCATAAACTTAAAGACAAATACCCTCTCTGCAGTAGGATGTCTTTGAGTAGTGCTCAATCTACCCCGGACCTACCTTTAATAAATAGGACACTATCAACGTGTACCAACAAGATACATGTTCCTATCAAATGAAATAACTCATTTAGACTCGAGGGTTAATCAGGGTCGGCCGCCTCAACACCAGAACACACACAGCTGTCTACACAAGGCACCCTGGGGGGTATTTAAGAGAAATTGAATTGAAAATGTATGTATCACAAGAATACAAGGTAATATAAGGTAATATAAAAAGGGAATTGTCTGTTCTGATATATTTGTTCCATGGGGGTAATTGCAATAAATAATTTAGGAATGTCCATAGTTATACCTTCATGGGTAACAACTTCATAATAAACATACAAATCACGCTTTATGGTGGTAAATGTAATGCAAGATGAACAAACGCACGCACACACGCGACCGTACATGCACACACGCGACCGTACATGCACGACACGCACATGCTTCATACAAATAAGTGCACATGTGAAAACCTCATAACCCGGTACAGGACCCGTTTTGGCTAAGCACATTTATAGAACAGACACGCTCATACAGTACATAACACAACCATCGCTTCGTAATACCTACCAATAGAGATGTAGTAATTGCTTCAAGCACCATTCTTTGACGAAGAACAGCCTTCTGACACAAACATCGAAACGCATGTAGTTATACGATGCTAATATTTAAATTACAGATTTTTGGCCGCTCCTCGTTTACGGCTATGTTTTGAATTGTGCCTTTCTCGCGTGGACTAGCTCTGTTTGTGTTGTACTCATACTTGTATATTTAGGTTGTTGATCCACAAGATAGCTTTGGTGGAAGCTGGACCTCCGCTGAAGGCGAACGTGTGGCAGTGGTTGTGGTCAGCGGTTTGTTCTTCGTGTTGCTAGCAATAATGCATTCACCTCAAGTGCCCCTTTGAGAATATAATCGAATACGTCAATATGTTCTCATTGTATGTATAACTGTAGATGTAATGCGTTCACATGGCTTTGATATTACCATTAAGATATTAGTCGAACAGTCGGCGACCAAAAAGCCGGGAAGGTGTCCCTGTCATGAAATATGAATATTGTATATATATATATACCAAAAGCCGTCCACTTGGCATATTAATGCGACAAGAGCTAACAAAGAGATTAAATATGTGAGTTTAATAGTATGCACCCACTCGAGTATATTTGAACACAACGCCCTGTTTCTGCCCTGTGACAAGTTATGACATTTTGCAAACACTGCAGTTGGCAGAGCTTAAGTTCACTTGAAGACTGTTTTGTAATGAATTTTTACTATTATTATTTTACTATTTTTACAAATGTTTTTATGGATTGAAACATATCTAATGAACTAATTACTTCTAAATGACAAAGTACATCAATAACATTAATTGTTATATATTTGATTGCTTTCTTAAGGGATTCTATCAATGACACATTAAGTGAAACCCATCTAGACGAATGTTCAGCATTTCACCAGAACTGTTACGCCCATTACTAAACTACTCACCTACTCACCGCCAAAACATGTCAACTAACGTCCGTTAACAAGGTATTATTTGTTATTGCTGTCCTACATATATGAGCAGAATAAACATCAGTGTAATATTTGTATATACAACGCATTTACTGCATGCATATGTCAAGATATCAGGGTGGAAGCGACATGAGTTGGATAACAGCTACAAGTAGATTACAGTAATGACACAGGAGGTACCCCAGTATTTGGCATACACACAGAACTCATCAAGAATCAATACACAGTGATACAAGAGACCAACGGCAACCTTAATTAGGACATATGTACTGTGAACATTAATTTTATAGAAAACATTCTGTCTACCAACATTAACGAAATCCAGTCCGCCTTTTTCAATAAAAAAAGAATTGCATCCACTTGTACAACACTACATGGTGAATGTTCAGTATGGAAATAATTTACCTGCTTATTGGTTTATTGGAATGACGTTCTCATTGCAAAGGGCAAAATGTATGCGTTGCAATAGCAGAGACTGGACAAACATCAGAGGTGGGCAAGGCATCATGGCGAAAGGATCCTAACTCTATACAAATAATATTTTATGTTATAAGAGCTGTTGCCATTATGTCAATACCAATAAATGTGTAGTTAAACGTCATACGTCGCAACACCCGCACTTGTCGACGTAGTCAAGGACGTGATTGTTGGCGCAAAGAAATGAATCACCTGTAGTAGAAACATGTAATACAGAGTGCAGTAGAAACATGCATTGCTCTCCTACACAGAAAATATCAATTTGACATTTACATAGAATATACATAAACTTTGCTTTATAGATTTAAAGCGTTAATGTTGTGTACCTAAAAGTGTTCAAATCACTATCTCTAGAATATATTATGTATAAAACATACCTCAGAAGTGTCCTATGGAAAAAAAGATTATTTAAACATGTTGTTCTAAATAAATTACCAGTTTTTATATGCAACAATAATGTGCAGGCACACGAACAATTTCAAATAACATCCCCGGACAGGGTCCCATTTTATCGGTTTATAGATGTTCCACACACTGTTTTCTATTATATCTCGAAGAAGAACGCGATAACTGTCGAATATCAGTATTATAATTAAATTTTAGTATTTCTTTATGGTGTTTAGGGTGTTGTAGAGAACTTGGTATGTTGGTATTGGGCTGCTGCTACAGCTACTGCTACTACTGCTGCTACAGCTACTGCTACTACTGCTGCTACAGCTACTGCTACTACTGTTGCTACTGTTCAACTAGAAGCGCAGGGGTGTTACTAAGAGGCGGTTCAAACAGAACAAGAGGCCAATAGTACACACAAACCAGTAACAATATGTCAGGAAAACATTTCCGAAGCTGGTTACAAATGCGAGTGTTTAAATGTAAGGAGCATAGTAAATAAGAAAAACGAATTAGACATTATGGTAGCAGATATTAACCCTCACATAATTGGTATAACCGAATCATGGGCCAACAAAAACATATCAGATGCTGAATTAGGACTGACAGGATACGTAATGTTTAGGAGAGATCGAAGAGGAAGAAGGGGAGGTGGAGTTAATTTATATATTAAAGTATCCATTCAGGCTCTTACGAATAAAATTAAATAGGAAAGCAGATTGCGATGAAACTGTTTGATGCAATATAGTTACAGGAAATTCAACATTAACTATTGAATTAGTTTACCCAAGTCCAAACACAAGCAAAGATGATAACACAAAAATCCAAATATCATAAAGGAAGTAAGTAAAGGTGAATATATCATAATGGGAGGTTTTAGCCATGGACACATACAATGGAAATATGTAGATATAAAGGGGTGAGGACCAACAGTTTCTATCCTATTCAGGATAGCTTCCTTACTCAAAACGTGCTAGAACCATTAAGGGGAGAAAATGTATTAAATATAATAAAATCTTTCTTTCGCAGATTATATATGGCACTGGCACAATATTTAAAATACAGTTGTTTCAGTAATGACTTCATTAATATCATCATGACTAAATATATATATATATATATATATATATATATATATATATATATATATATATATATATATATATATATATATATATATATATATATAGTTTTGTCTTCACAACATGAATTAGTGGACAGTGTCAAAATACGTTAACCATTGAGTAACAGTGATCATAATGAAATATAGTTTGACATCATAGTAAAATCAGAAATAAAAAATAAAATAAAAAACATACAGAAGAAACTTCCACAAAGGTAAACAAAGATATGCGAAAATACTTAGCAAAGCTAGATTGGAATAACATTCAGAAGAATAAGACCGCAATTGAATATTGGAACATTCCAAATTATGAAATTGAGAGTATCGTTGATAACTTTTTTCCCTTGAAAAAAGAAAGAAAACGTGTAAAAAGAAACCCTTGTCAAAATAAGCTATTAGAAAAATAGTGTACAAGCAAACTATGTGGAGGGTTTATAGGCGCAGAAGAAGGATGAAGACTACACAAATTACAAAGATGCACTTAATGCAGCTACGGCTGAAATTAGACAATGTTAAAGAAGCTATGAACAAGAATTAGCATGTAATATAGACAATGACAGCCAGATTTGTTATGCATGTGTCAGGAGTAAACGAAAGGTACGATACAAGATTGGACCTCTACAAGACAGTGCAGGAAATAAATATCACACGGTTTTTTAATGGCGGAAGACCTAAATGGTTACTTCAGTTCAGTGTTTACCAGAGAGGATATTACTTCATTACCAGTTCATTTCAGGATGCTGAGTCAGAATTGTTATGTTCCCCGAACTGGTGTGAACACTGTGAAGAGCAACGAGGTGGCCAGGGTCGGCCTGGTCAACTCTCCTCTTATGATACGAATACCTTAGACTTAGCCAAGACGGCAGGCAGCATAAGGACTCAGTGAGCACGTCAAGGAATTACACGAATGTGTTTGCATGCGGCAAAGGCCTCCTGGCAGAATCTCTTTATTAAGATCGCGAGTACAATGGTCACGGAAACAGGTAATATAAACTGCCCTGTCTTAATTGTGGTGTGTATAACACAGTAACGTAGGTTTTAGTAAAAAGTAATATAATCTGTGGCTATCAGATTGTATGTGAAACGTGGAACATATGAAGTCAACAAATTAGCTATGCAAGATAGTACGATATATTATAGTATTGTATAAACCGATAAAACAAACATAATAACCTACACAATAAATGTTCAAAGTGACTGCCGACTAGTGTCGCCATCTGACGGGCTATCACTAAACACTACAATAATATTTAAGGCAGTTATTAATAACTCCAATAATGGTAGCTAAGAAAATAAAGGAAATGAAGGAATCACTTGGAGTGTATGGAATTCCTCCAAATCTACTAATGGAAGCATTATAGCAAATTAGTATATCACTTGCAAGAGTGTTGAACCAGATGGTGGATTTCCTTGTGATGCATAAATTATTCAATCCACCTCAACCAGGGATGGGTCAGGTACAAATCTTAAGTACAAATACAAGTACTTTCAATGTTGCCAAGTACAAGTCCAAGTGCTCGTCTAAAAATATAGGCAAGTGACAAATACAAGTACTTTGTGTGAAAAATTCAAATACAATTACAAAGTATTTTGAAAATGTTAGTCAAGTACAGTCAAGTACTTCGAACGCTACATCTATGTTTCATAATGGTGAAGGTCAAAGCGTTTACCATAATACAAGTGAATTGGTGGCTTCGGATCATCTGAAGCCACTATAGTTTATCAAGAGATCAGTTAGTTTATCCCGTGTAATTGACTTGTGGCTTCAAACAAAGTCATTGGTAATTGAAGGGTTCGATGACTAAATCTCAGCAGATATGCACTTAAGTGCTGTTGCTGATCCTCTCCTTTATGCATATAAACCTTAACTGTTCATTGTCAGATATAACATGGACAGTGGGATCAATTACTATGGTCATCATTACAATTGATTAACTATGTATTATTACCACTTGTTATTGTAAACATTACACCAGCATTTATGTCATGTAGCTTTGTGCAATATAACAATAAACAATCGGTCATTTTCACTGAAGCCATTTTTTCCAATTCTTGAGATAGAGCCAAATATTTAACGAAAACATAGACAAGTACGTGGAAAAGTACTTGCAATGTCCAAGTACTTTGAAGGTCAAATCCAAATACAAGTACTGCACTCAACAAAATTGCAAGTATATCTACTTAGATTTTCAAAAAGTTTTGAACAAAGTCCCACATCAAAGATTACTACTTAAATGTTTTAATGCTCATTGTATCGAGGATGGCATAAACGACTGGATAGAGCAATGGCTGACTGACAAAAGACAATGTGTTGTAGTAGATGGGGAGGTTTCAAACTGGAAATCAGTTTTGAGTGGGGTACCACAATGATCAGTATTATGACCTTTATTATTCTTAATATATAATGTTAATTATTTGGACGATACTATAACAAGCATCGTACTGGAATTTGCGGATGACACAGAAGTGTTTTGAAAGGTTAACAATGATGGTGATAAACAACATTTACAAAACAATCTAAACAAATTAGTTAAATTACCTGAAAAATGGCAGATGTTATTCAATGTTGGGAAATGTAAATGCCTACATACAGGACACGGGAATTTGGATATAAACTATAAAATGATATATACCGTTCTAGGTACTACCGCAAAAGAAACGAAATTAAGAGTAACAATAAGTCCTGATATGACAGTTTCACAGCTGTGTGGTATTGCAGCTTCAAAGGGTAAACTAATTTTCGGGTTGATTAGGAGAAACATAACATACAAGGATAAAAGCTAGTTATACCTATGTATAATGTTAGGCCTCATTTTGAATACTGTATACAAGTGTGGAGACCATATCGTAAGAAGGATATAGATATGCTTGAACGAATACAAAGGAGCAACTAAAATAATGATATAATTGAGAGACCTTAATTATGAAGAATAACACACGTATATACATACATAATTGCATGCATACATGCATATATGCATATATGCAAAAAACACTATGCAATTAAATAATTTAAAGTTGCGGTAATAATAATAATAATTAAAATAATACCAATAATAATAATCATGACAATAATAACAACATGTGGATACGTCTTTCGCACCACATGTGCATATTCCCAGCGGCACAACGCACATTTTAAGTTGAAAGTTATTCCTTAGATTTATATTATTCAAATACACAGTTGCTCATAATATTACTGTTGCATTGCGATATAGCGTTGACCACGTGGAAGTATGTTTGTAGTAGATCCTGATTTCTAAATGCCACCATTCAGCGTTGGAAATCATATAAGAATTCGACGAAGATTGCTAAAGAAAGAAACGAAATGTTGCATGTCTTTATGTTGTGTTATCATAATATGACTTCAGCACTTGGAAATTAATGCCCATGTAAATATATCCTAGAAAATTAATATTAATAATAAATAAATAAAATAAATAATAATAACACTAATCACCATGATAATCACAATAATCACAATCATCATAATAATGAAAGCCAAGACGTGAAAGGGGTGTTTGTGTTTTGTGTGGATTGTTGTTGGCGACATTATTTCATCCCCTCGAGCCAGGGCCTGCTGAGTGCACACTTTTATGTGAACAGTGCTGCTCAAGTCACGTAGCCTCGTTCATCCAGAATCCGTGATGTGGCACCACCGTTTGTCACTCTGACTACCGCTGGAGGAAGCGAAGTAAGGAGATGGTCACTGTAAAACTTCCCGGCCGTGGCGCCACTCAGTATATTACATGAAATGTCAAACGTTCCAACAGTGTAAGTCACACACGATTTTGAAGATTTAACAAGATTAAAAAATGTTACCATCCAAGGCAAAGGCCCAGATGGCAAGTGGATAAGGAAGCCATTGGCATATCGAGAGTCCAACATGTTGTGTAACCCGCCATCCTGATATATGTGTCAACCTTGTTTTAAGCATATTTCACCACTGCCACAACTTACATTTCAAAACAACATACATCTTCGCACTATGAACTTTTGAATTTATAATCATCAAGTTGTGGCAGTGGTAATATGCCGAGTGGCAGTGGTGAACTCGTGAGTGACATTACATTCACTATGCGGCGCCACTAGTGGGGAGTTTGGGTCATTGATACATACTCTGGTGTTTTGCTTGTTGACTTGGGTAAAACAGATACGTTCTTATGTAACGCGGTATCCAGTCCTTTGGACTGCTGTAAGCGCTCTACCCTTCACCTAATGGCAGACCTATTCATTCCAACGCCATCTCGACATCTCTCGGAAGCTTCAGCCTCGGTGTAGTTACTGCGCGAAGACTATTAGTTCTCACATCCACCTCTGTATGTAGCCAGATACTCATTTATTGTGGTAACGTGGGGTGAAAACATTGCCAACATTTCGAAACGGCAGCAATAGTATTTGAACCCGGGTTCTCTCGATTGAAAGGCCATCGGTCTTACGCCACCGCGCCCGTGTTTGCTAATAACCTTCTGAACTATTATTATACACTTATCCCAGTTTTGTTAGCTGTCATATCAATTAGTGCATACATTATAACTAGTCACTTGGCCTATACAAGAACGTCCTATATCTACATAGATTGAACAGTGAATTGGAATATTCATGTATTATTCAAATGACCGCGGCAGCATTATGAACACGTATCTTACTACTGGTCATTGCACTGTTACAAAGCGTCGCTGTGATGTTAATATAATAAACCATTGTGTTACTTGTGTGTTTTAACAGATTGTTCAATCTTTATAAATGGTTTCTTCTTTAAGAATTTATTTTATGAGTTATTATTTGGATATTTGCTGAATATCGAGGGTTCAGTATAAGACAACTAGAGGTACGCATTAGTGAACTTCTCTTTTTAAAATAGACGACTTGTTCAATTAATTGTATATTGTTGCCATACAGACTGCGTGAATGTAGACCTATTCATATGCGGGCAAATGTTTGTCTTGTGTGTTTGTTGACATATTGCCTCGTGTCGCAGGCTGTCTGTCTGCAACACTGTCTGAGTTGATGTATGTATCAATGTGAGCGATAGTTTCTATTTACATGTTCGTAGTCGCTCCTGGGTAAGCACACGTGTCTACGTGGTGCTTAATCAAATCAATGTGAGCGATAGTTTCTGTTTACATGTCCGTAGTCGCTCCAAGGTAAGCACACGTGTCTACGTGGTGATTAATCAAATCAATTTTGCTAACAAATGACAGTTTTATGTATTACAGCCAATGACGGCTACGGTCACCACCAGCTGTTGATGCTAACCATAAGGTAAGGTAAATGTCTATGTCTACGTCCGAATCAGCACCAACATGGAGACATGGAAAAGGTAAGTTGGACTAAAGTCCGTGGTAACATGTCCACAAGTTAAATCCCCCACACATTTGTAACCCGAATTATTCACATCATATAATGTTATCACGAAGACACAATAGGCAGAACAATAGCTATTATATAGACATTATACGCATATGATACTATCACTCATTCCAGTGTTATCATTAATACATAATATGATATGTTACATCAATATGTATTCATATATTAATGATTCAGATTGCATCAACCTAATCTGTCTTAGCACTCGTATGTTTTCTTCGTCAACTAATCTCGATTGTATTCTTTCTGTAAACCTTTCTGTAAAGCGTTTAGTGCCGATGTCGATATTTTGTTCAGCCCTGTTGCTTCAATTGATGTACGTTGAACAGGTGGTTCACTGCTATACTTTGTTCGTTACGGTTGGAACCATCCAATACACAGCGCGAGCAACTATGACAGCAACAGTTAATGTGTAGTTGTAAATGTCAGTAACATGGTTACGACATTAGTTGATCTTATACGAGAGACCACGTCCGTGTTGTTAGACTAGCGTGGCATCCCCAAGTTACACATAGACGCCGTGGTATATTTCCCACCAGCGGCGAATCTCTGTTGACGTTTATGTATTTCTAGGATGTGCAGTCGTCTTCTTCTGGAACACAAATTGCATTTTCATACCGTTTACCGTGTTAAATATGTATAAATAATATGTTTGACACTGGAGGGAATAACGGCAGACAAACCACGATAAAGATGGAAGAGGGACATTACAGATGTCACTGGGATGGCCATAGTGGCGGATGGAAAAGCCGGAGAAGAAAGATATCGGTTTCGCACTGATTTTTGGAAACAAAGACCCGAAAAAGATATGCAAATTTAAGAAAGATAACGAAATCATTAGAACAGTAATAAATAACTTAATTGGTGATTTGTTTGGACATCGTAGCAAGTACTAAGGATGGACATGCGAGTAACAAGCAATACGTACAATGCGAAAATTGGGAAGACAATATACAAGACGGGAGTACGAAATAGTAAGGATGATATGAATAACAGGGTATGGACGAACAGAGCAGGTGGCGTGCATTGAGAGAAGCCTTTGTTTATGCCTCGAACAAACATGGCTGCACAACAACACACTTCAATTAGATTTAAAAAAATAACAACACAGTGTCTTGCAGTGTGTGTGTTTGTGTGTGTGTGTGTGTGTGTGTGTGTGTGTGTGTGTGTGTGTGTGTTTGCGTGCATGCGTGTGTGCGCGTGCATGAGTATGTGCGCACGTTGTGCATGCGTGATTGTGCGTGTGTATGCGTGCTTGGCTGATGCGAACGGACGTATATGCTGTCGACTGTGTTTCTGACGCAGAACCAAATAAGCTGTCTCTCACCTGTTGACTACGAAGACGATGCAGATTAGGCCACTGGTCAATAATAGGACGACGCCGATTCCAGTAAGGGTACCTATTAAACCAACAAAATTAACCACACAGATTATGATTCAAAGCCACTTTACAGCGGATGGCAGAGATAATCGAGTATGTGACAAACATAAACACAGGGCGATGTTTTCAAAGTGGGGTTTCTCCACATCCATTTATTAGCACTATGTCACTTGTGATATTGGTTTAACCTGAATTACACATAATTCCAAGGTACTGATTGTACGTTAGGTGTAACGTTAGTCGTCACGTAGAACACACCGTCTAAGGAATTGGGTGAGCGGCAGATCAACATCAAAACGACGACTTCCTGGTCTCAAGGAGTGCCCTGCCACAGAACGAATAACCACACCGACTCACCTGACATCACCTGATGACTGAGACTGAGTAACTACACCGACTCACCTATAATCACATGCTGTATGAGACTGAGTTACTATACCGACTCACCTGCCATCACCTGAGGATTGAGATTGAATAGCTACATCGACTCACCCGCCATCACCTGAAGGTTAAAATCACTTAATATCACAGAGGAGGAGGACGGAGTTGTGAAGATATTCAGTCGTTTCCTTGTGGAAATAACTCTTGTCGCTGTACTTCCGTTTCCTCTGACGTCGTATTCCTGCGTTACAAGGTTGTCGTACGTAGAGGCAGCTGTAGTGGCGACGTTTCCGTCGGCATCTTCCGTACGTGCTGTAACGTCAGTGATAGACACACGCCGAGTTTGTTCTGTCACACGGTCTGAGGACGAGTCTTGCGGTCTTGTCACACGAGTCAACGCATCTCCGTTCGTCGTCCATTGTACAATCGTCTTTGTAGCGGTAGATTTACCGTTTGCAAAACCATTTGATGGGTTCTGGGTGGTTGGTGTTCTTGGTTTTTTGGTTGCAGTAATTTTCTTAGTTGTGGCTGTTGTCATTGCAGCAGTACTAGTCGTTGTTGGCTTTGTAGTTGTTGTCGTTTGCTCGGTCCTTGTTGTCGTAGGAGCAATGGTAGTCGTTGTTGGCTTTGTAGTTATTGTCGTTTGCTCGGTCGTTGCTGTCGTAGGAGCAATGGTAATCGTTGTTGGCTTTGTAGTTGTTGTCGTTTGCTCGGTCGTTGTTGTCGTAGGATCAATAGTAGTGGTTGTTGGATTTGTAGTTGTTGTCGTTTGCTCGGTCGTTGTTGTCGTAGGAGCAGTAGTAACTGTAGTTGTTGTTGGTTTTTGAGTTGTTGTCGGTTTTTTGGTCGTTGTTGTCGTAGGAATAGTTGTTGTTGTTTTTCTTGTTGTTGTTGGCTTTTTAGTTGTAGTTGTCTTCTTAGTAGTCGTAGTTGTAGTGGTCCGGACGTCGACTTTCTTACAGTCAATATCAATGCTTCCTAGCCAGATTTGTTTAGCTATAGCAAATAAAAAATTCAATTAGACAAGAATATGAAATAACATCTTTGTATATGTTGCTCTGTTTGTAGGTATGTGTGTACACACGTACGTACATAAGATAAGAGTTATTCTCCAAATTGCGTATCTTGTCCACAGTGTCGCCGGACAATTGGAAAGCAACAAGAAACGATGCGTCCAATTGGCTTATGTGTCATGACAGAGGCCTTAGGATCAATCTTAGAACAATATTAAGAATTTTTTTTTTAAAAGAACATTACAGTGTAAGATCAACACGAACCTTGGAATATAGTGCTGAAACACATTTGAAGGATGCCTATCAACTAGATGTCACTGCCTACTTTCGTTGTATTACCTTTTCTTCACTACTCGATAAGCATATTCTTTTCGTTGGCTTCGACCGAAAGCATCATTATTTCACTTATTTTATGTGTCTACGAGTTGACTCACTACTTACACCAGAAAAAAAATACTTTGGTATGTTATTAAAAATAAAATAAATGCATCCCATAAAGGGAACATAGTCAAATCTTTTATTATCAATCACTCGACAAATTATGTTATGAGTTCCTGAGCAGATATTTCGTCGAATATCAGTGTCTTCGATTGTTTGGTCAATGGTGTTACACTGTGTGATTTAGGAACTTCAGTAAAATCCGGAAATGTGTGTTATCTTTGTAACGAGTGAGTCGTTGTTGTATATAAAATAGTTGTACGACAAATTGCTCACATAATATAATATTGTGTGCGTATGTGTGTGTGTGTGTGTGTGTGTGTGTGTGTGTGTGTGTGTGTGTGTGTGTGTGTGTGTGTGTGTGTGTGTGTGTGTGTGTGTGTGTGTGTGTATTATATATATATATAAATATATATATATATATATATATATATACATACATACATACATACATACATACATACATACATACATACATACATACATACATACATACATACATACATACATACATATATATCTACATATTCTTTACATATTCTTTGGATACAAACAAGCTGCTCTAGCTTGTCCGTAACAGCTTCAACGCTGTACATGACCTGTCCAGTGTATTGGGTTGAATTACATGATTGTTTGCTAACAACTTTGATATTATTTAATTGGACGCGCCAATGTACCCTCTGTGAGCGCCAACTTCCTTCGCATACGAGGCGAGTTGGGGCAGTTGAGGAGGGGGTCAGATAATGGATAATATCATAAATACTACAATCGTTTGGAAATCGTTAAATACGTCTACTAATGCACAACTACGTTACCTTAAGAAAAAAATTATTTTAACTGAAATTTTTGTCAATCCTCCCCGGTCCCCAATACATAACTACGCACGTACGTACATACATACACACACATACGTGCATACATACATACAGACAGACAGACAGACATACATACATACAGACATACATACATACATACATACATATATACATACATACATAAATACATACATGCATACAAACATAAATGCATACATACATACATACATACATACATACATACATACATACATACATACATACATACATACATACATACATACATACATACATATACACACATACATACATACATACATACATACATACATACATACATACATACATACATACATACATACATGCATACATACACGAACACATAATATAACACGCACATACACAAGCACGCACACACAAGCACGCACACAGACAGACACACACACACACACACACACACAAACGCGCGCGCGCACACGCACACACACAAACACACACACACACACGCGCGCGCACACACGCACACGCACACGCACACACACACACACACACACACACACACACACACACACACACACACACACACACACACACACACACACACACACACACACACCGTCGTCGTTCGTCCGTCGCGAAGCGATGAGGACAACTTCAGTCATCCGGTGGTTGAGGGGCTGGATTGGTCTGTGAGTACATATGTGGCTGAAGAGGCCAATCTGCTGCTGGAAGATTCTCTGGCATAATGGATGGGAGCCGCATGTGGTGTCAGGAGGTCGCTGGCTCTTGACTTTCTCGCTTGCCCCCGTTGTTCTGCTGGAGCAATCCTGTTTGCCTCACCGGTTGCAGCTCCTCTGTGCAGGGACGAGCGCCACTCAGCACGGTCTTGAGCAGCGTGTTCCCAGGTGTTGGGGTTGGTAGTAAACGCTTTCACGGAGATGTTCAGATTGTCATTGAAACTTTTCCTTTTCCCCTGTGAGCGCTCACCGTCTTGTAGGTCACTGTAGAAGAGTATTTTCGGCAGCCGGTGGTCTGACATGCGATGGTCTGTCCGTCGTAACTGAGGCCAGCTTGAGCAAGGACCTCAGTTTTCCGGATCTTGTCCTGCCACTTGACGTTGAGGAGTCTTCTGAGGCTGGCTCTGTGTAAATGATTCAGCTTCCAGCAGTTACGTTGTTTCACTGTCCACTTTTCACAGACGTAAAGCAGCGTCTGGAGCACTATTTCCCTGCACACCTTCAGCTTGGTCTGTAGACTAATGCCTCTTCTGTTACAAACTTTGACTTGTAGTATGCGCTGGCTTTTGCGATCCTGATGTTGACTGCGTCGTCGCTGACAACGATCTGGGAGAGCGAACTGCCTAACTGTGTAAATCTGTTCACCACGTTCCTTCTTTGGCCGTTGGCTGTGACTCTGGACTCAACGTACGGTTTCCCTGGAATTGGCTACTGCATTGCTTCAGTATTTTTGATACTGAATGTTATGCCGAAGTCGTTTCATCGAGGTGGAGAACAGGTCGGCATTTTGTTACTGACATTTCTCTTGAAGCTGGCTTGCAGAGAATACCATGGCTATCGTCCCGCACTCTTTCCGGAATCCACATTGGCTCCCTGATAGGAGTCCCTGGTCGACACATACACGCACGCATGCACGCACGCACGCGCATACACACACACACACACACACACACACACACACATTTATGACTGGGTGTCATGGATACGTACCGTTGAGACGTACTGTGGAAGAGCCGTCATCTTCGAAGAATACCCGAATGCACGTATGAAAGGTACATCGGTCTGTTGTGATGGAGTTTCGGCGGAAACATTCGGTCTTCTCCAGTGGTGTCCATTGATTGGGGCTACCAACATTTGAGACACACACTTTCTGTGCTCTCCCATTCGGTTTTACTTCAGCTTTAAATGTAAAGTGCTGATGAGCTTTTGAAGTCCAGAAAACATTGCACTGGCACGTCATAGAAGCGGTTGTCTTCAAAGTGATGTTTGCAGCGTTGACATCTCTGACCATTCCCGTGCAATCGGGTATTTTATTGGCTGAAATGATATATTGAGAGCTATTTAACAAAGTATTTAAGTACACAACACAGGCGACCGAATGGGCATACAACAAATGTTTAAATAGACGATTTGATTGCTAGTGTTTCACGAATATGATCATTTCGGCCTACTAGTCATTTGCGCGAATATCGAGTATTTTTTCCTTGGCGTGAAAGTATTGAAGACTATCGAAGATGGAATTATTGAAGTTTGAAGAAAGTATTGGATAAAGAACGAAAACATGCAAGAACATTTCCCGATCGAAAGGTAATACATAAACACCTGTGACACTAGCACGAAGATACAGCCCAAACATTAGCCCGAGAGAGGCCTTTCCTAGTTATTTATTAGCATGACATGTGTGTAATGTTATGTACAAGAGAGAGGCCTTTCCTGGTTATTTGTTAGCATGACATGTGTGTAATGTTATGTACAAGAGAGAGGCCTTTCCTGGTTAGTTGTTAGCATGACATGTATGTAATGTTATGTACAAGAGAGAGGCCTTTCCTGGTTATTTGTTAGCATGACATGTGTTTAATGTTATGTACAAGAGAGAGGCCTTTCCTGGTTAGTTGTTAGCATGACATGTGTGTAATGTTATGTACAAGAGAGAGGCCTTTCCTGGTTATTTGTTAGCATGACATGTGTGTAATGTTATGTACAAGAGAGAGGCCTTTCCTGGTTATTTGTTAGCATGACATGTGTGTAATGTTATGTACAAGAGAGAGGCCTTTCCTGGTTAGTTGTTAGCATGACATGTATGTAATGTTATGTACAAGAGAGAGGCCGGTACAAACCGAAGGTCAAATCCAGACAAATCAGAAACAGCGCGGTCACTATTAGGCGCCGTCCGGTCATGTTTACGAGCCTGTAAACCAAATATTTATTCGGATTTCTTCTCCGACAGAACAAAACTGAAAGACAAGACTTACACAACGCGTGCAGCAATGTTCATGAAATTGCCAGATTAATCAATTACATGTAAAATAAACAAATTAACTTTGTTTTCTGTATTCATATTTTTCATAAAAACGAACACATAATTAAAACCTGATTGGACTCAACGAGCTAACAAAATATCATTTGGAAATTCGAAATGAAAAGCCAAAACATGATAGCTAATATTTATATCTCCCAATGGTATCTGACATAGATACCCTCGGGGTAAGCTTCCACCGTGGGATGCATTATTTCAAACAGGGACAACATGTTAATCAGGGTCGAGCGCCTCAACAACTAAACACAGCAGTCTTCACAAGGTACCCTTGTGGGGGGACTTAATTGACAATTGATTGATTTGGTTTGACAAAACACAAAATACAGGTAACAACAATTCAGGCATGGACAATAGTAAAAACTAGACTAGTTGTGGTAACTGGATGCCCTAGAGATATAATAGATAATGCGGGTATTTCATAACTCCGCCTGTTAGCCTCTTAGAGGAGCAGTCGGTCCCAAGCCTGGATAAAGGAGGAGGGTTGGGCATGGGGCTAGCGACCCCATCCCGTACAACAAGGGTAGGCACGGAAACAGAAACAAGAGAAAACACTACTATCGGTGGAGGGAGTGAGGCAGAACGGGTCACTGAATTAATGACGGATGGGGATCGAACCCGAAAGGACGTCTTTACTCCGATAGCGGATCTCCTAATACTAAAAAACTTAAGCTGATTCATAAATTAACATAGAAATCCGCAGATGGCAAAACAAAAAGCCAAATTGATTACTTTCTCATAAATGGTAAGTGGCGACGTTCGCTACAAGATGTTAGAACCAAGAGACATGCGAACACCGGGAGTGATCACAACCTTGTGGTAGCTACCTTGGATCTGAAGCTGAGAGGAGCCAAGCTCGGGGAATAAAGACAGAAGCACTTAAATTATTCACTTACCCTGAAATCAAACAGAAGTTTAAGATTGCTTTCAAGAACAGTTACAGTGTATTGCAGAATGAGATTGAAACGTCTACGCATGCATTCAACTAAGTAATAAGGAAGCAGGAGATAGTATCATTGTTATCAAAGTCTTCAGCAGGATCATCCTCAGACGAATGTCAGCTGCAACTGAGAACATCATCCACCAGGAATAAGCTGAAAAGGGAAAGGTTGTTTTGATCACATCTTCATCCTCAGACAGATCATCAAACATTCAGTTGAATGGAACAGCACCATTTATTACATATACCAGCACTTCTATACATATATTTGAATGCAAGGTTATTTGCAATAACCAGCTCACAGATAGTTTCATAACCACCAGAGGGGATAAGCAAGGCTGCATCTTATCACAGAAGGTGCTTTAGATGGACCCTCACCACTTACCTGGAGGATCTGGACTATGCTGCTGACATCAACCTGCTTTCAAGTCGGCAGAGAGATATGGAAGAGAAGACAAACTGACGAAGACAGCACAGATGTTGGGTCTTAAAGTGAACACCAGCAAAAAAAAGCTGACGAAAATGAATCACAAGTCAAACGACCCAGTCACCGAAAACAACAGCGACATAGATGCAATGTACAAGTTTACACACATGGAGAGTAAAATAGCAACAGTTGGAAACTCCGAGAGAGGTCAACTCTAGGATCACCAAAGTAAACCAGTCCTTTGCCACGCCGAAGAACACCTGGGAGTCAAAACAAGTGGGAACCAACACTAAACTCAGAATCTTCAACAGCAAAGTCCTCAGTATTTTACTGTATTGGGCAGAGTGCTACAATGTCCTCGGTGTTTTACTGTATGGGACAGAGTGCTACAATGTCCTCGGTGTTTTACTGCATGGGGCAGAGTGCTACAATGTCCTCAGTGTTTTACTGTATGGGACAGAGTGCTACAATGTACTCGGTGTTTTACTGTATGGGACAGACTGCTACAATGTCCTCAGTGTTTTACTGTATGGGACAGAGTGCTACAATGTCCTCAGTGTTTTACTGTATGGGACAGACTGCTACAATGTCCTCAGTGTTTTACTGTATGGGACAGAGTGCTACAATGTCCTCAGTGTTTTACTGTATGGGGCAGAGTGCTACAATGTCCTCAGGGTTTTACTCTATGGGGCAGAGTGCTGGAAACTAACAATTAGAATAGCCCACAAAATACATACCTTCCAGAACAAGAGTTTGCGGAAGATTCTCACAATCTTCTGGTCTAGAAGAATTTTCAATAAAGAACTGCACCAGAGGACAAATGCAAAATCTATTACCAAAACAGTGAAGAAGAGAAGATGGAGAAGGCTGGGGCACGTGTGTCGTATGCCACCAGATGCACTGCCCTGAATAGCCCTACGCTGGGCACAAAATGGGAAGCGGAAAAGAGGTCGTCCCAAGGAGACCTGGAGAAGAACCATGAAGAAAGAGATGAAGGCATGCGGACTGACCTGAGAAACCATCACCAGACAGGCAGCAGACCGACAGCAGTGGCGCTCTCTTGGCAGCAGACAGGCAGCAGACAGGCAGCAGACAGGCAGCAGACAGGCAGCAGACAGGCAGCAGACCGACAGCAGTGGCGCGCTCTTGTGGAAACCTTATGTGCCACTTGAGGCACGAAGAGGGCTGAGTGAGTGAGCGATATATCTGATTCATGCGCTGAAGAAATGTAATAAGTAAACACACGCACACGCACACGCACACAACCACATACACGCGGGCGCAAGCACGTACGCACGCACACGCATGCACACGCACATATATATATATATACATATATATATATACGGGCATTTTAAACATTCCCGAATTACTTCCTATTAGTTTGCACTGTCCGCTAACTGTCCATATCTGCAGCTTGGCAAATATGGGCAACGGACAGGGAATTTGGACCCAACCATTCATAGTCACCCTGTCGCTTGCGGACAGCTCAAAGTGCACTGACAATACCGCGAGTCGGGCTAGCTGAGACATGGCTGATACGTACTAACTCCACTACGTATGTATTCTGTGTAATACCATCTGCATAATGTAGTCAATAAATAAAACAAATGTAGTCCAAATAATTGATTGTGAGTAAGTTTATCTACGGGTTACAACGAATGCTCTGTGTGAGTCTTTTGACGAAATAAAATACAAAACGCGTGCACAGACCGACGCACCTCTCAACCACATTATCAAAGCAAAAGATGCGAGAATAGGCAAATTTGAATCGCAAATCAATGACCTCGAACAAAACTTTAAAAAGAAAAATGTATTCATGACATGATTAAACCCGGACACCTGTGCCAACACATTGACCAACGCCACGACTACCCGACAATCCACACGCCACTCAAACGACAACGACAGTACAACAATGAAAGCTTAATGCATGACATTCATGAAAGAAAAACTTGGCACAACACTCGAGCCGGATGACACCACGGCCATTGACGACCTTCCACTGAGACGACATGGAACTTGACCTGTCATCACACAGCTACTGTCTGCGGAGAAGAAGGAGGCGCTGATGGGCAAGCGAGGTTCGCTGAGGCACGTCTATATTAGTGTCCTGCACGGGCAGGGCCTTGGGCCCAAGCCCGGCCGGCAGCCCGCGGGTTGGGCTGGGCCTCTACAAAATTTAAACACATCGGGCTTGGGCCGGGCTGGGCCTAGTGTGAGCGGACCGGGCCGGGCCTGGGCTGGGCCTGGACCTAATAAAAATATTAATACAAAACCCAGATTTGTTATTTTAATATTAATACAAACTGACTATAAATTGTATTTCCGGTCAACGAATGTTTAAAATTATTTCTTTAGCATTACATAGTTGCAAATTGAGACCTTGCATGGAATTATGAATTTCACCAGTGCTTATATTGGAATGTAGTTTAATCTATTTTCAATAATGGGACTTCCAATGGTACAAATGCATATTTTTGGCATGAATGTAGCCTTTTGCATATATCTAAATTGACCAGTGCTTTATATATTGGAATGTAGTTTAACCTCTTTTCAACAATGGGACTTCCAATGATATAATTTTAATAATGTGCATTCTTTTAATAGAGACATTTCATATAATAGCAATGCATAGTATTGCATACACAGCACACACACATTACACAGTACATATTACTACTACATAGTACATACAGAATACATATGTTACAGGTGCATATTTATAATGGCCCCATAAGTTCACTTGGCTGGAAGTAGCCAGCCCCAAATGTTTACTTTAGACATATTTGCAGAGGCAATCAAGCCATGATTAACCATCAATGTATCACCCTTTGACCCTACCAGTGGACATTCTGTTGTCTTCCCTCCAAATCTCGCCTGCCTGAATGACCTGCCCACTGGCAACTGCCCACTGCCCAGAGCCCACCAGTTGGTAGTTGGTATTTTTCAATTGTGTTATCTTTAGTCTACTGTTTAGTGTCTACAATTTCCTCAGTACTAATTCATTCACACCTGTACTAATTCACACATGTCGGAACCTGATCTGTCTCAGGCTAGTGACTGCAGGCCTGCTGGAAATGCCACTATGTGTCAGTGCCAGTGGGTGACATTTAATTGAAATATCAATTAATACCAAATTTACTGCTCTTACTGGTAATATTAATTAAATTAAGTTAACTTAGTTGAGCTAATCCAATTAACAACTTAAATTAGGGTTATTGTTTGCATTAGGTTTAAAATAAACAAATTTCCTACCCTAATCATAAGCCAATAAATTATAGCCATATATAAAATACGTTATAATATTTAATGGAAATGACAATAAAAAGTTGATTATTTTTCTTCAGGATATTCGTCTGTTTGAAGCAGTTGGATGTGCTGGATTTCTAGAACTCGTCCAGCACACAGTACAGCCAGTAGACATTATACAATGTTCATATATATATATTTTTTATTATTTAATAAAGCAATACATATATATTACAGTTTATTTTTTATTTTATTTTTATAAAATAATAGGTTTATCTTTTTAAAACATTAGCGGGCCGCGGGCTTTCGGGCGCGGGCTTACCCGTCTTTGGCCCGCGGGTATGGGTCGGGACTGGACCTGAAACGTGTGGGCCGGCGCGGGCCTGGGCCAAACATTAACGGTTTAGGCCGGGCTTGGGCCGGGCCTGGGCCTAAATTCTAGTTTGCATGTCTGGACCGGAATGGGCTTGAAAATTTTTTGCGGGCTTGGGCCGGGCCTGGATTCTAGCTGCTAATTGCCGGCCGGGCTTGGGTTCAGATTATAGGCCCATACAGGGCACTAGTCTATATACCTGAACGATCACCTAACATCATTCAACAGTTAACGGTTTCGCCAACCGAGACAGTTCGCGAAGCAAAGATACACGCGGCGTGGACCATAAACTGTTCCGTCTATGAAAGGCGTCGTGAGGCCGACCCTAAGGTTTTTTATATTAAGAAGAAACATAATGGCCGAATATGTGAAACCAAGTCGATGGTAGTTGATGATGTACTTGATGTGTAACTGTTGAATTTGGAATTAACCGAAACAAAACTGCATTAGTCAGTTGTGCGTACAGGTGCCCTGGTTCAAATGTAATATGTTTTAGTGACACAATAGAACGTTTGTTTGTTCGTGTACGTAACAAAGACACATTATTCTTATGTGGTGACTTCAATATAGATTTGTTTAAATATGATAGTCATAGTGGTGCAAAACAATTTATTGATTTGATGTATAGTATTGGTCTCTACCTTTTAATTACAAGACCAAGTAGAATTATTAATACCTCTGCAACCCTATTAGACAATATGTTTACTTATGAACTTGAATGCAAAATTGACAGTGGAAGGTTGGTAAATGACATTAGTGATAATCTCCCTATATTTACTCTTGTAATGTAGAAAAATAATGTAAGTAGTTCTTCCAACAAATAGGTTCGTCACATTAGCGATGAAAACATCAAAGCGTTGAAAATTGACTTAACCAAACATTTTTGGAACACTGTTGCTAGTAATGAGTTTAGCAATGGCCATTTTCTACATACATTTACGAAAATGTACAATAAGCACTGCCCACTAAAATATCGCCAGCCTAAAGTAGCCAAGTTCAATTTGAAAAATGCATGGTTTACCAAAGAACTGAAGAAAGCATGTATCAAGAAAAAAATATTATATAAAGCATTTTTATTATGCAGATCAATTAATTAGGAAACCAGGTATAAAACATATAAAAATAAATTAACTGGCATTCTAAGATCTACTAAAAATATGTTAACAGTCTTCTTTAAGAGGAAAGAAATGATATTGCTGTTACCTGGAAAAAAACAATTTAATGTGAACATCTCATCTAGGGAATCACTGCCCCGACCATCTTGTTAATAATGGTGTAACCACGAGTAATAAAACAGATGTGGCGAATATGCTCAACAATATGTTTTACTAACATCGGCCTGGAATTATCGAAGGATATAACTGTGACAGCAAATGTTTCAATTTATTTCTAACTCCAGTTAACGAAGAGGAGGTTATAGGAGTTGTGAAAATATAGGAAAGTAAAACGTCAACTGATTATGAAGATATAAGTATGAATTTGGTAAAAAAGTTATTAACACTATTGCAAAACCTATTACACTTATTTGTAGCCTACCTTTCAGCACTGCAATATTCCCGGAAAAAAATAAAATAAAAAAAACCTGGGGATAAGTATACGTGCATTAACTAAAGACCTATTTCATAGCTTCATAATTCTCAAAACAATTAGAAAAAATATGTAATTCTCGCTTAGATAGTTTTATTACCAAATACAATTTGTTAAGCTCAAGCCAATATGGATTTCGTCAAGATATGTCAAAATGTCACGCATCAGTAGATATAATTGATGGAATAAGCAAATCATTGGATGCCAAAAATATGTTGTAGATGTCTTCATTGATTAAAAAAAACGTCGACACGGTTAATCACAAATTAGTTGGTATGTCAATCAATTGGTGTCCGCGGAATGGCATATAACTGGTTAAATAATTATATAGAAAAGAGAAAACAATTTGTGTCAATTGACAAATGTCAGTCTGCTGTGCGTAATATATCATGTGGTGTGCCCCTAGGTTCGGTTTCAAGGCCCAAACTATTTATACTGTACGATAATAATATACGCAACATATTTCAACTTGCAAACTATAACCTCTTCGCAGATGATGCACAATTTTGTTATGCAGATAATAATATCAAAAGACTGAGTGATACAGTGTGTAGCTGGACAAAATGTCGACATGGTTCGCAGTAAATAGGTTAACATTAAACATATCTAAAACGAATTATATGTTATTTGGAAATCGTATATATATTAATATGTTAATGTGTGTGTGTGTGTGTGTGTGTGTGTGTGTGTGTGTGTGTGTGTGTGTGTGTGTGTGTGTGTGTGTGTGTGTGTGTGTGTGTGTGTGTGTGTGTGTGTGTGTGTGTGTGTGTGTGTGTGTGTGTGTGTGTGTGTGTGTGTGTGTGTGTGTGTGTGTGTGTGTGTGTATGTGTGTGTGTGTGTGTGTGTGTGTGTGTGTGTGTGTGTGTGTGTGTGTGTGTGTGCGTGTGTGTGAGTATATATATATATATATATATATATATATATATACATATACATATATACATATATATATACATATATATATATATATATATATATATATATATATATATATATATATATATATATATATATATATAAACTTACATAAAATTCAATATATATAAGAATGATTAAAAAACATAAATATGTGTTTATTGTATTTTTATAAGATTCCGAATATCCTCGGAGACGTTTTGTGCGGCCTGGGGCCGGAGTTTCCTGAAATGCGTCATTCCATCATAACTACGAAGGCGAACGCGCTGACTTTGCGACTCAAAGTTGACGTAATAAAAGCAGCAGCCCATCGACCAATTATATAGAATCAGCCCACCGCTTGCGGGCAATTCAAAGTGGGACTGGTTTATTTAATCAAGCTAATTTAGTCAATCAGGATCACCGTGAGCAATCTTTTAGTCATCAAAGTAATTCCAGCTCGCCTTTTCCCTGGACATTGGTTGATTTCATCAACTTAATTGATAGTTACAAACTGATAGTTACAACAGCAATGAACTGACTGCAC
>OY759265.1:3928015-3985515 GCA_963662155.1 Lamellibrachia columna | reverse complement strand
TTTCGAATGGGTCCAGTCGAAAATCATGTAATAGTTTGGCAGACGATTTCATCAAAACTAAGTAACACATTACCATAATCGATCAAGCATGCCCATGTGGATAATAGATAGGTTCGGTTTTCTCGCGAAATAATTCGGAAACGTGATGAGCGTAAAATGGAGTTAAGGCATGACCTTGCGATATTGACGGTAGCAAATTCAACCAAACTGTTGTAAATGTACATGTAATGATCTCAGTTGTCTTAGTATCATACTCTTTTAGTATGCCTGTGTCTGAATGTATAGAACAGAGCGTATTGCGGATATTGTTACAACAAAACAGTAAAAGGGAGTTAGGTATTGAAAATGTTACGTTGTTTAACAGTTGGTGTAATCATTAATTCGAGAGATCCCCGCTTGAAAACACGTATTGCATCGAATACTTCAGAAACATTGTTATACTTTGTAATATCATCCACTACTATATTACATATGATGGCTATTATTGATCAAACCAAAGCGCTAATCGCCTACTAAAGACTACGTAAGTAGTTGTGCATACTCGGAAGTTTGGGTGCAGCTTATTGAATCTAATTGGCATATCAATTAATGCAATAGTAAACACAACGGAGATTAGTGTTGTGACATGTTTGTCAGCTGTCTCGTGTGTCTGACAAGAAGGCAGAACACTTCTTCCTGTACACGATGTACTTGTAACAATGTGTGTAGTGCAATGCATGCTGGGTATATCACTAATCCAGAGAACCCATCACAACAATCGACGCGAAGCACATTGTTGCAACTCTCCAGTTGATTCGCTTGTGCTACGAAGCACATTGTTGCAACGTTCCAGTTGATTCGCTTGTGCTACGCTCGACAAGCTGTGTACAAAATGGTTGGATTGGTTGTCGGCCTATAACTCCAGAAACCCACGACCTCTTTGTCAAGATTGAGCAATGCTGCGATAAAAAAAAACAAGTTCCAGAAAATAATTGGACAAGGAAGCCATTGGCTTATTGAGAGTCAAACAATTTAAAATCTATCAATCATATCAAATACATACTAGCATTTAAATCATCAGTAGATAATTTTTGCGAGCGTGCTTGCGTGCGTGGTGCATGGGTGCGTGCGTGCGTGCGTGCGTCCATGCACTGAACATTTATTCGGCATATGACCGAAGTATTTGACTGGTATAAGTGATCGACATTGGACAGGTCTTTATCATTACACGTGATAGTCATCAGACTGAGTTACCGATGTTCTCACTGATAGACGTCGTAGAACAATGTGTTAGCTAGTTAACTTAACAAGTCGAAATGAAACATTTGGATGGTTTCACTATTAACACGATTGCGTGAACTAGTTACACGACAGGCTGGCCCGATTGACTGAAATGAAAAATGAAATATACCACAACACATAATAGTATTCACAGCATGATGTGTAGTATATGAACGTTTCGGTGTATGAATATATGCGTTTCTCCGTATAGTAATTGTGTGGTCTTAAATGTACACGACATGTGTCAGAAAATGGTATTAATTAAAATGGTTAACTTTTATTTTTAATGCATCTAAACATACACGTGCACAGGACCCTTGGCCCTATATATATATATATATATATATATATATATATATATATATATATATATATATACATATACATATGCATACACCTATACATATACATATGCATATACATATACATATACATATACATATACATATACATATACATATACATATACATATACATATACATATACATATACATATATATATATATATATATATATATATATATATATATATATATATATATATATATATATATATATATATATATATATATATATATATATATATATGAAGTCACGAAAAATGGAACAGTTGTGTAAAAATTTGGAGTGAATGATTTTCTATCCTAAAATAATTTCTTTCCCATATAATGTTATAGTAGGGGTTGAAAGTGTACAAAGGTGATAAGTAGAAGATAACTTGCTGCCTTGTTTTTATTATATATGATGATGAAACAGACCATTCACATTGTTGTGTCGCGTCTGTCACACCTATAAATCTATGTCTCCTGCAAAAGTTTCCACAATGATAATTCTTTTTTATTTTAGAGGTGTACTATGATGGTGGTGATAAGACAAAAATATAAATGTTAGGTTTTCCATTGAAAATATCGAATGGTAGTGCCGACAGTGCAAAATTGTGTCCTTTTTTGAAAATCCAGTTGGAAAAGTTCTACCCAACATAATTTTTTTGGACAGAGTAACAAATGAATTGTCTGGTTATGCCCTACACCTCACACCTCACTCAGCATACCTCTCATGGGGCACTGATTTTAATAGATTTCATTCTACAGGACAAAAACTTGTGTGACAGATGTGACATTAATAGTGACAGACGCGACATAAACGACAAGGTTAATCAAATTAATCTTTATTTTCAAACTGTCTCTATACTTGGTTGGGTTGTTGGTTTATATTATTAAAATCACTTTTTAAGAAAATATTATGAAGAAGATTACCTTAATTAACATAGTAATACCTGGAAATCTGACTACATGTAAATTGGTATTACCAATCTTTTCTTGATGGCATTCAAAGCAGCTGTCAACGTTTGTGTGCTTGGGACAGGCGCACTGAATACGATCACTGAACCTTGGGATCCTCACATTTGGTGGATGGAATTTCTTGAATATTGTGAACTTGTAAGGGAAGGCTGGATTTTTAACTTGTAAGATTTTGATTCAACTACCATGCTCAGAAGATACATTGCCTTGTGTTGTTTGAAAGCAGCTGACACTGTTTTCCCTGGTACAGCTCTGCTTATGTCTTCTCTGAAGAAGAAATCATGGATTTGATTCATCCATATTGGGGAAACCCTGCCTTTTCTAAATTTGGCAGTCGTAGTGAGCATGCTAATATCCCTGTACACTTTGCCTTTAGAAACAGCCAGTGTCTTAGCCGTTTTTTGAGATTTTCTTACATTTTCTTTTGATCCTGAGGCCATGATTTGCTGATATTTTTCTGCCAACATCCCTGTCCATGACAATCACTTTAAATTCTGGCATTAAACTACGTTTGGTTTGTGCACTTGTTTTAACCATAATCCCGTATTTCTTGTATGCTTTTCTGGAGGTAGGTGTAGCAGAGAGGATAATAGACTGAAGTGCTTCTGCTCTGTGTGCTCTGTGTTGTGGCATCCTTTCAAGTAGTAATATCTGAGCTGCCTGCTCGTGGTATTCAGTGCTTGAGGACCTTCCTTTTCTTCACCTGCATTTTCTGACATTATCCCAACATCTTCATCACCAACAGTGTCTTCTTCTGCCATGCTTTGCTTTACCATCCCTTTTTCCTATCACAATCTTTTTCCTTTAATCTACGATTTTTTTACCCGTCAATCGTTTTCTATTACACTGTATAAGCCTTGTTCTGCTTCTCATATTCTCTTCTTTCAGCAGGTGTCATCAGTTTCACTTGTTTCTTTGCTCTTCTCGATCTGACTGTCCTTCCCACCCTTTCAGCTTTAATCTTTCTATACTTTTGCTGCCTCAATCTCTCAACTCCTTGATGTTTCTTCTTTTCCCTCTCTGGCATAGTTAGCCGCTTAGCATCCCATTTCTTTCACTGTTATGTGGCATCCTTCTTTCGAATTTCCTCAAGTTTTTCTGAATTCTCTTTTAACTTAACTTAACGTTTCCTTTGGCGCTCTCTTGCCTTCAGCTTTTTCACTTCTGCTGGATCAGGACGATCCATTTTGCTGTAAAAAATAAAGTAATTTCAGAATAATGTCCAACATGGATAGTGTAACACATTTTTTGTGTCAGGTATTCAAATATCTTTGCTACTTTGCATAATAATGATCGTTTTACAACAATGATAATCAGCTCAATCATAATATGATATCCTTATTTTTTATTTGAAAAACTTCTCTATTACTAGCCATTTCGCTTAAGTTTTAGGCAACCCAAATTTTTTACAACACATCAGGTCTTCTCTGTGAAAACGAAAACATTGTATTGTTCGATAACAAAGTTACATTATCTAAATGGAACTTATGACACTTCTCCTTAGAGCCAAATTAATAATAGGGGATGGTATCATGACACTTCAAAAGTAGTCCAAAATGTATTCACTTAGAATATCTAATAAAAAAAAAAAACAGATGCATGCAATTATGTTATACACATGGTGTGGGCAGCAAAATCAGATGTACTCATTTAGAGGGAGCTAATATTCTGTTCATGCTTCTTCACACAAACATGTCAGGCAAAATACCAGATTTCTTTCATTTGTATGAGTTTACTTGATATTCAGATAGAATACCTGTGACCTTTTGAACAAATTACACCCTTAGATCAGATGATTTCAGTACTGACACCTGAAAGGTTTGAGTCAACATGTGCAAAGAAAATGTTGCACAGCTAAGCTTAGAACGGCTTCCTCAACTGATTTAGCTTATCTCAAATCCGGTTCATTGTTGTCCAAATATATAGTGTGTGAATAGTTTATGTAACATCCGCAGTCGATTTAATACAAAATGCCTATTTTTTTTCAAATTATAAAAAAAAATTGATTTCAGTTGTTAGATCTGGTAAAGATCAAAATAGTGGATATCCAAAATGTTAAACACTGTGTGGGTCAATGCTGATCATGGGCGTGACTTCCACCCTCTCGCTAATAACATGACAAAGTTATGAAATTTCAAGTGAGGAAGCACCTTATAGATATCTAAATATTTGGGGTTTGTCTTTTGTTTTACATGGGTAATTAGCATAATATGTAGTGCCATCTGCACAATAAAGTAATATTGACAAAACAACTGTACACTACAGCCAACTATGAGAAGATTGCCAGCCAATTGTTGGCAAAATGATGATGTTTGGGACAATATAATAGTGGAAATTTTCCAAAAGTAGGCATCTGTTTGTATCCAGTTAATAACATGTAATATTACATGGCTCGTGTAGTTTTACTTTGTTTTAGTGTAATTTCAACCAAGAAAAAGATGGTTTATAACAGTTTAGTTTACTCACAGGTGACATCATCATGCTCATAAAGCATCTCATCTGCAACAATCCAATCTTACCATTTGAAAGTGTCCTGGCCTGTAACTGTTATTCTAAATTAGAATATTGTGTTCCCGAGCAAAGATGTAATATCAAGTTTGAAGTGGGAAAGGCGTATATGACGCAGTCGCCGAAAAAACTATTTCGTTTCCCACTCAAGCAGGCTTTCTGGCAATTACATATAATTTGTCGGCCATGTTGTCACCGGGTGGATTACCATGTGTGGCAGATAAGCACGGGTCACACACACTCGGAAGATACTACTGCACTGTGGCTTCGAACGATACATACATCCAGGAGGTGACCTCTATTGTGTGTGTAACTAGTCGAGTCATGCCACGGGCAGTGAGCGTCCCAGAGAAATGCCGAACGTCAAATCGTCTGTAATAACAATATCATGTGAGTCCAGCATCACAGCGTCCAAGTAAGCTGTCCAGTGGTCAAAGGAAACAGAGTTAATGAAGCCATTTCTCTTAGATGGTGGCGGGCGGTATGATACTCCCAATCTGAACGTAACGTCACGTGCCTTGACGTAGTAATCGACATGTTTAAAATGCGTGAATGTATTACGAGTTAACACATTTTCCACTTTCAAGTCAATGACATCCACCCCACGACCGCGTATCTGAGCAGGTCATGACACGGTGTGACACTTGTAACCGTCAGCAACAGATGTTACCTTATTCTTCGCGTAGAGAACATTGATACATTGTATGTCCACATTTACACTCCGAGCAAAGGGTTCACTGATACTGCAGGGTAAACATATGATATTGTTCTTATTGACAATAGTCTGTGCATTGGGTCGGATAATGTAATTAATGGCTGTAGTCACCCTCACCGGAACTGCGTTGTTGAAACGTTTGCAACCACCAACGGTCTCTCTGTGGGTCAGCGTCGCTAGCTCTTCCTGACATGCATAAGTGGTTTCGCAGTACGCTGTCACCGTTGACGCAGATGAAAACTTGTGTACGTTATTGCCATGGCAACGGTCGTGGCTCACTAAATACAGTACAATACTATCGATGGCATTGTCTCATAAAATCATTAAAATCCAGAAAATCGTAAACGTCCAGGTTGTAGATATGGCGTTTTGACGGGTGTACAGACCTTCACAAGGCAGATAGATATAATGAACTCTGCTTAATAGAATCACTTCGAGTAGGAGCAGTTTGCATTTATCGTGCAGCTGATTCACTTAAGCGGCGCATTTTAACAGAGCTGGACCAGGTAATGTAACCCAATGCCATTTATTATCTTTCTTCTTCTCCGTCGTATTTGTTTTCTCAACTGCAATATCAAACACTATAATTTTCTGTACAATGTTGTAATTTGTAATTGTATTTTATACTCCAGTACTGATGATGACATATTTCTGGTAAGCACTGATCTTAAATACTTTATATTTAGCCCATGCCTCAGTAATACCTGCCTGTGCTTTGTCCTCTGCCTACAGGTTGTTGTGCAAACATAATCAATATTCATTAATATTCATGATACAACAATCCCTGTTAGTCTAGCTAACGCATCAGTTAATTAATGTGCCAACTAAGGATATTAAATTGTCCAAGACCATCCTTGAATGGACGAGTAAGTTTATTATTGTAATATTCTCGAGAGAGCATCAGTGTCGAAGTTGTTTGCTGACGTCGTAAACAAGTTGGTCAGAGATGACAAGTCTCCTGCGTTGGGAGGCAGATTTCAGTCTTATTTTCCAATTTGTCGCATTTCACGTATTCCTTCTTTTTCTAGCAGTCTCAAGTTCTTTTTGAACCGGTTACACATTGGTCATACAAAGTAAAAACAAAGTGCTTAAAATGGCCCCAGAGATCTTCATTAAAACATTCCTTATTGTGGAAAGGGCTTATTCCTTCCCTCTTTCTCCTTTATTCGTCAATAAATCAATTTGATGTCGTGCGAATTAATAGCTTATATCTATTAAAGTAATTCACTTTGAAGACCAGACACAATTGATTGTCAATATACATGATTCTACATATTCTTACATATCGCGGTATTCTAGGGCGAAGCAAAACGTATTACTAAAAACGATCACCAAACAGCAACGAACCAATAAACCACTGTTAAACTATACATGATCTTGTTAATGTGCTTTTTATTTGAACTTTAACAAACATTGTCGATTGATTTACACAGTTTAGAATATATCTAATCTATAATTATTACATAAGGAAACGTTGAACAGTTTTACGTTCATCCCACTTTGAAATGATAAAAGTTTATCAGTGCTGTGTAATTATGGTACAACAACATGCTAAATTTAACCACAAAACTGTTAAATTTAACCACAAAATTGGTTGTGCAATTCTGTAAAACGCCAAAATCATACACATTTTGGCCACATTACGGCACAAGGGATTGCGGAAGACAATCGTGGAAGGGAAAAGAGGCAGATGAAGGTCCCAACAAAGATGAGAGAAGAACATCTCATATGTCGTCGGAACGGTAGCAGCAGCTGGTGCTATGGCTGGAGAGAGATACATCTGTTTCTCAAGGAGATTTGTGCAGCGACGTCTTGAACAGGACGCGCCACTTGAAGAAGAATACATTTAACTACGGAACTAAGGTCGGCAATATCAAACTGCATTCAAACGCCAAACAGTTCGTAGTATTCAATTACAAAGTGAGAAGATGTTCAGAGGAAACAAGTTCGATACATTGTGAGGTAACTCATTCACACAATAAGTTACACCTGATTATTTGAGGCTCAAATGTATAAGCTGTATGCCATTATTAATTGCCCTACTATAATTAATATAAACCGCTACGTACTCTCAAACGGTTTACGTACCGAAGTATTCGCCGCGCACGCGTGGTTTCTGCGATTGTTTGAAGTTAACGTTTTACGTAGCGAACATTTGATGCACGGTAAAAACCACTAAGGACCCTTGATTGATATATGGGGTATTTCGAAAAATAAAGGCGCTACCTTTCATTTGTGAGATCATAGATCAATCCCTAAAACTTTGTTTGGCGCCCGTGGTGCAAGCCGTGCATATAACATCACGAAAAGCGTGTGCGTGTGCGAGTTCGAGTGTGGGTGCGTGTGCGTGTGCGTGTGCGTGTGCGTGTGCGTGTGCGTGTGCGTGTGCGTGTGTATATAGGAAAACATTTGTACCGGTAAACGACTTATTTTTTAAAGTGTCAACATAATATGTTGTATTCATGTGTGTACATCAGTCATTTATCAGTGAATGTACCAGTAGACAATGACGTCATTAAACATGCACAGGGAACATTGTAGTTTTATGGGTACGAACAAGTCGCTAATGAAACTATTCACACTTGTAAAAAGGCTCAATCTTGGCAATTTAGAAAATGGTCGAAATTTGTAATAGGCGTGAAAATAGCCATCCAAATGCTAAGACACATACAAATATAAGTGATGACATGTGTCTTACCTAATACATACATACGATATGATTTATTACCATACATAATAATTTATGCTATACCGTCACACATTTGTCATATCTCGTAAACGTAAGTGAGGTAAACGGAAAAAACTTTATCGCGTTTTGTCGGAAAAACCTGACGATGTCTTGGTGTGTGACTCATCATTAGCGGTGCAAGCTTCATTCGGTCACATTCTCTCTTCCAGAGAGAAACAGATGGAAACATATTTATAATGTTTAACAACATATTATTGTTTTAAACTTTTAAATTTTATAAAATGCGACAGTCTACTTCGCCTGTTAATAAGTTGCCTTTCTTGAGCATCTTCAGCCTCTTTAATTAACTTTAATGTCATGCATCTGCGGCCCCTTTGTAAACCAATAGTTCTGTTGACGCCGTAAATAAGGAGCGGTTCAAAATCATCTGTCATCTATTATTTAGCATCGCATAATTACACTATTTTCTAGGTCTATTCTTCCAAGAAGCACCACCCAGAACCATTGATCATTCTCTGCTGCCAATTGACAGATCTCTGTAGATAGGTAGAGGCAGGCGATAACTGTTGTGTTAACTAATGTGCATGAGTGTGTTGACTCTATACGTGTGTTTATTCTACAAACGGGTGAACCGTTGACGCCTCAGCACATGTGCATTTACATGATGCAAGTGCACGTCGTGTATATACGTTTGCGTGTGTGTTGTGCATACTATGATCGTTCGTGCCTGTAAACTTGTATTACATTTATGAATGAAAATCGAATTTTCATTTCACGTCTGATTAGCTTTTTGTGAACATTTATATTTTATTACGGGACGAGTGTCATTGGGGACAATCTTACAACATAAACTACTCTGGACATTGTTGATAGATTTCCAAAGTTATATATTAAATCTTTTTAAACCAAATATTATTTGTATCTGTACTTTAGCCTCATATTCTTGCTCGAAAGCGTTTGACATGAATGTGCCATCCTCTTTTGTTCCATGGATCTTTGGATACTTAACTAACAAATGTCAGTGTGTCAGTCTCGAAGGCATCCCGTCTCCTACCGTCCACACAAACACTGGCGCACCTTGTTGGAGTAAATCAATTAATATAGACTGTTGGAACGTCCGACCTTGAAACACTATAGATACGGCAACAATTTCATCTAGTTCCACTGCGTCGCAGAACCCGCATGCAGACCGTGTGACAGAGCAAACTAGAACAACCCAGCGTGTATCTATCAGTGACGTTACAGCACGTTCAGGAGATGGTGAAGGAAACTTGGCAAGTACAACAGCCTCGACGTACGACAACGTTGTGACACAGGGAGACGACGTCAGAGGTAGTGGAAGTACAGCGACAACAGTTGTCTCAACAAGGAATCACGTGAACGTGGGTCACGTGGCCATAACAACGACGCCCTCCTCTGATATGCTATCCAATTCCAACCTTACGTTGGTGTCAGGTGAGAGGCAGTAGTACTTATTTACTTCTACCAAACTACGTCCATAACTAGGGCTCCATCAAGACGTCTACACGCACGCACGCACGCACGCACGCACGCACGCACGCACGCACGCACGCACGCACGCACGCACGCACGCACACGTATGATATTGTATGTACGCTGCACAAACGAGTATGTTTGTTTTTATTATCATTATCACATATTAGTTTCCTATGACTAATTGATCTTCTATTTACGTGAAAGCTGTGGCGTAAAAAAAATGTGTTCAAATTGCATTTAAAATATCTTGGGTCTCTGGATTAATTAAATTAACAAAATAATATGTTGAGGTGCTTCCGCATACACATTGAACTTACACTAAAAAGAAGTTGTTTCCTTGTAATATCGGTGATCACACGAAGAGTAAGGGTGATTTCATATCTTATTTCAATTTGGCGAACTTCGTTACTCAGTCCATCAGTGAATATGGACACAAAATGGTTCTTAAGCTATTAGTTAATTTGTATTCATTCCATTTACGTACGATTAAAAAATATGGGATCGTACACTGCACCCTTTGTTGGCATATATCTTCTGTAATAAGCCTAACCTAGTTTGTGTCTGTGTTTGTCTGTTCCCTCATTCCTCCGCCTGTTCCCTCATTACTCCGCCTGTTCCCTCATTCCTCCGCCTGTTCCCTCATTCCTCCGCCTGTTTCGCACGTAGGGCGCCAAAATCACGTGATCGTGCCCTGGGGAACGGGGATGGTTCGTACATTAAAACCAATTTAACCCCCGGGAGTGGGGATATCATGAAGGAATCTATGTGGACGTTTGACGTAGATTAAGTAGTTACGCACAATAGTTAGCAATGGCATGTGTGTTTTCTACGATTGTTCCGAATGATGTAATCTACGTCACACGTCCATTTACGTTCTTTTGCACAGAAAGAACGTTTCGTGCAACCGGAAGTTTTACATGATTTTTGGGGCATGAAGTCGCCGTGAGTACATGAAGTCGCCGTGAGTACATGAAGTCGCCGTGAGTACTTGAAGTCGCCGTGAGTACATACAGTCGCCGTGAGTACATGAAGTCGCCGTGAGTACATGAAGTCGCCGTGAGTACATGAAGTCGCCGTGAGTACATGAAGTCGCCGTGAGTACTTGAAGTCGCCGTGAGAACATCAAGTCGCCGTGAGTACATGAAGTCGCCGTGAGTACATACAGTCGCCGTGAGTACATGAAGTCGCCGTGAGTACATGAAGTCGCCGTGAGTACATGAAGTCGCCGTGAGTACATGAAGTCGCCGTGAGAACATCAAGTCGCCGTGAGTGCATGAAGTCGCCGTGAGTACATCAAGTCGCCGTGAGTACTTGAAGTCGCCGTGAGTACTTGAAGTCGCCGTGAGTACATACAGTCGCCGTGAGTACTTGAAGTCGCCGTGAGTACATGAAGTCGCCGTGAGTACATGAAGTCGCCGTGAGTACTTGAAGTCGCCGTGAGTAAATCAAGTCGCCGTGAGTACTTGAAGTCGCCGTGAGTACATCAAGTCGCCGTGAGTACATCAAGTCGCCGTGAGTACATCAAGTCGCCGTGAGTACTTGAAGTCGCCGTGAGTACATCAAGTCGCCGTGAGTACATCAAGTCGCCGTGAGTACATCAAGTCGCCGTGAGTACATCAAGTCGCCGTGAGTACTTGAAGTCGCCGTGAGTACATGAAGTCGCCGTGAGTACATGAAGTCGCCGTGAGTACTTGAAGTCGCCGTGAGTACATGAAGTCGCCGTGAGTACTTGAAGTCGCCGTGAGTACATGAAGTCGCCGTGAGTACTTGAAGTCGCCGTGAGTACATCAAGTCGCCGTGAGTACATCAAGTCGCCGTGAGTACATCAAGTCGCCGTGAGTACATCAAGTCGCCGTGAGTACATCAAGTTGCCGTGAGTACATCAAGTCGCCGTGAGTACATCAAGTCGCCGTGAGTACATCAAGTCGCCGTGAGTACATCAAGTCGCCGTGAGTACATCAAGTCGCCGTGAGTACATCAAGTCGCCGTGAGTACATCAAGTCGCCGTGAGTACATCAAGTCGCCGTGAGTACATCAAGTCGCCGTGAGTACATCAAGTCGCCGTGAGTACATCAAGTCGCCGTGAGTACATCAAGTCGCCGTGAGTACATGCGTAAGTTCAGTAGATTCCGAGATATTGCATAATAAATAAATAATAACATTTCTGGGGAAAATTGTCAACTTTGCGCCGTGTGAGTGGTCACGTCTTTGCGCCGTGTGAGTGGTCACGTCTTTGCGCCGCGTGAGTGGTCACGTCTTTGCGCCGCGTGAGTGGTGACGTCTTTGCGCCGCGTGAGTGGTCACGTCTTTGCGCCGCGTGAGTGGTCACGTCTTTGCGCCGCGTGAGTGGTCACGTCTTTGCGCCGCGTGAGTGGTCACGTCTTTGCGCCGCGTGAGTGGTCACGTCTTTGCGCCGCGTGAGTGGTCACGTCTTTTCGCCGCGTGAGTGGTCACGTCTTTGCGCCGTGTGAGTGGTCACGTCTTTGCGCCGTGTGAGTGGTCACGTCTTTGCGCCGTGTGAGTGGTCACGTCTTTGCGCCGTGTGAGTGGTCACGTCTTTGCGCCGTGTGAGTGGTCACTTCTTCTCAAAGGATTGCTCTGAAATGTTAACACAGTCGTTTCTCATTTACCCTCACGTTTGTAGCCAGGGTTGAAAAAAAATGAATTTAAATAAGATTTTTTGATTTATTAGATTTAAAAAACATCTGGTATATAGACATTTATATAGATATTTATATTTATAAACTATTTCAAAGGTGTTTTATTCAAATCGATTTTGGTACTTGTCTTAGCAGATGGTATACGATTTTGCTTATATACAGTTATATAATTATAACATGATTTGATTTACCAACAAAACTGTCGTTTTAAAATACATACATGTATAATAATGATATAATTATATATATATATATATATATATATATATATATATATATATATATATATATATATATATATATATATATATATATATATATATATATATATATATATATATTTATTTATCTGATATAACGCCAGATCCAATTTTAAATTGTTCGTGGCATTCGTTGGGATGAATCCACTCATTAGACAATGTCCACAAGGCCTCACCCCCTGTAGTGGCATAATCTGTCTTGGGAAGGAAAGTATGCTGCGTATGTTTGCTGTAGCCCTGATAATTATTGTTTGCTGGGGGGAAGGATTAGCACCTGTCTAGGGCTCTGTGTACTCTAAGGGTCTTTAACCAGACTGTAAACTGGTACAGTATTAGACACTTGTAGACTAGACTTTCTCACTTGAGTCAGCTTAGTGAATTGGTTAACAAATAGCACAAGCTCTAAGTTGACTTTAACTCAAGGCTTCTGACTTGCAAAAATGCTTCCTCTGGAAGACAAGCTGTGTGGCTTCACTGCATTTAGAAAGGGAATAGCTCAAACATAAACATTTCTTAAAATATTTGACTCTAAATACTGGGAATAATCAAATCTGGAAATAAGGAAATAACATATTATTTCAATACTTATATATATATATATATATATATATATATATATATATATATATATATATATATATATATATATATATATATATATATATATATATATATATATATATATATATATATATGCGTGTATGGGCCGAAGTACGGAATAGTTGTCTATATCTATGCTATGAAGCACAACAAGATTGTTTACAATATCAACAGATACAATAATATTTGTGAACAGAGCAGCTTGTTGAAGTAACAGTAAACATGCTAATAGCAGCGCACTCTTGGAAATGCCAATTTAATTTGTATAATCGGCATATCAATTGGTTGGACTACAAACAAACTCTGGATTAGTGTTGTGATATCAACTGCCAGTCAGTTGAGCAAGAACACGGGGCACCCCTGCTTGATGAGAACACCGTTGGCAGTCAAACTCCCTCCTCAATTAATGTTGCCCTACGAGAAACAGTTGTGGTGATAATCATATGTGTCGTTTGTGAATAGCAATATGCGTTGTCGGTTTAATAAAAGATTGTGTACTTTTATTAAACATTGAAAGGATTGACTGTGATCGTTACATCGGGTAAGCAGGACTAGTGGCCACTAGTACAGACAAACCATTAACAAAATGTCCTAAAAACATGTCTGAAGCATGTTATAAATACGTGTGTTTAAATGATAGGAGTATAGTAAATAAGAAAAACGAATTAAACATTATGGTAGAATATATTGACACTCACATAATTGGTATAACCGAATCATGGGCCAACTCAGACATAACAGATGCTGAATTAGGATTGACAGGATACGTAATGTTTAGGAGAGATCAAATAGGAAGAAGGGGAGGGGGAATTATTTTATATGTTAAAGAATCTATTCAGGCTTATGAAATAAAATTAGAAAGGGAAGCAGATTACGATGAAGCTATTTGGTGCAAAATAGTTTCAGGAAATTCAAAATTAACTATTGGATTAGTTTACCAAACATAAACGAAGATGATAACGAAAAAATACAAAATGCTTTAAAGAAAGTTAGTAAAGGGGAATGTATCATAATGGGAGATTTTAACCATGGACACATACAATGGAACTCTCTAGAGAGTGCAGGGGTCGAGGACCAACAATTTCTATTTTTAATTCAGGATAGCTTCCTTACTCAGCACGTGCTAGAACCAACCAGGGGAGATAATGCATTATATATAGTTTTATCATCACAAAAAGAGTGGACAATGTAAAAATACATGAACCATTGAGAAACAGTGAACACAATCAAATACATTTTGAAATCAATATAAAATCAGAAAGTAAAAATAAAAAAACGTATAGGAGAAACTTCCACAAAGGTAACTATAAAGATATGAGAAAATACTTAGCAATGCTAGATTGGAATAACATGCTGATGAATAAGACCGCAATTGAATGTTGGAATATTCTAAAATATGAATTTGAGAGTATCATCGAACACATTTTCCCTTGAAAAAACAAGGAAAACGGTCTAGAAATAAACACTTGTCAAAAGAAGCCATTAGAAAAATATTGTTTAAGCAAAATATGTAGAGGGTTTATAGGCGCACCAGAAAGGATAAAGACTATGCAAAATACAAAGAGGCACTTAACCTAGCTACAATTGAAATTAGAAAATCTAAAAGAACCTTTGAAAAACAAATGGCACGTAATATAAGAAAATGACAGCAAGAGTTTCTATGCTTATGTAAGGTGTAAACAGAAAGTTCGAGATAAGGTCGGACCACTGGAAAACAACAGGGGAAACATAATTTCAGACGGGTTTCAAATGGCACAGATCCTGAATGAGTATTTCAGCTCAGTTTTTATCACAGAAGATATCAGCTCACTTCCAGTTCCATTTACTAAATTTGCGGGCAGTAAATCAGAACATTTAGTGCAGTTATTTGTAACTCCTGAAATGATAGCAAAGAAAATTAAGAAGATGAAAGATAATAAATCACCGGGAGTTGATGGGATACCACCAAAACTGCTTAAGGAAATTGTTGAGCAAATTAGCACACCACTTGCAAAATTGTTTAACTTGTCACTAGAAGAAGGGATATTTTCTTCAGAATGGAAAGAAGCAAACATTACGCCGCTATTTAAGAAGGGATCGAGGAAGAAGCCAGATAATTAGAGACCAGTGAGTTTAACATCAGTTTTATGTAAATTACTCGAAACATTAATTAGAGACCACATGGTGGAATTCCTTGTAAAACATCAATTAATAAATACATCTCAACACGGGTTCCTAAAAGCAAGGTCATGTCTAACCAATCTCTTTTTTTACTTTTTTGTTTACTTAAACTAAGAGCCCATAGTATATGCAATGATGCAATCAACTGGTCTGGTTAGAAGAGTGGCTTACACACAGAAGACAGAGAGTAATAGTAGATGGTGAGATTTCAAACTGGAAATCTATTCTGAGTGGGGTACCACAAGGATCAGTATTAGGCCCTATGCTGTTTTTAATATATATATATATATATATATATATATATATATATATATATATATATATATATATATATATATATATATATATATATATATATATATATATATATATATGATTTGGAAGATGACATATCTAGTAAAGTAAAGTACTGAACTTTGCAGATGATACAAAAGTATTCAGAAAGGTTACTAATGTTACTTCCTACGTAGGTTGGAAGTATGTATATATTAGCGTAAAATGTAATCATACAAAGTATATTCGAGAAAAAAATCATTACAACATGTTGCGTTGTTACACATAGATGCATATTTCTGTGATAATGATGTGTATCCTGAAATTTGCGGATGGTTTTTTAAAGAAATTTTTTTACAGTCGCGAATGAACTACCAATTTATCCCACCAGGAGGATGGGCACTTTTGTTAATATGTTTTACGCACGTTTGCGTTGCCGTAAGGCCGAACACCTACATCCCGATGTGTTACAATCGTCTTGCGGAGCCAGGTACAAGTCACGACGTGCCTCGTAAATGGGACCTAATTACAGAGGCTGATGTGCGTTATTGCATGGTGACAATATTGAAGTTGTGTGTTTCATAATTTACAAGAACATCAAATACATCCATTTAATTTGTGCTCATTATGTTCAGTTGATGCTCCTTCAAATCACCTATACTTATGTTTAGTTGATTCACACTAATTCCACTAATTCACACTAATTCCACTAATTCACACTAATTAAGCCACTCTGTCAGCTTAATTAGCCATAAGCAAGTTGCGGAAATAATATATATATATATATATATATATATATATATATATATATATATATATATACGGTACTCATTTAAATATATATATATATATATATATATATATATATATATATATATATATATATATATATATATATATATATGGAATGTCATTTATGCAGTGTCATGTATGGAGTATCATTTATGTAGTGTCATGTATGTAGTGTCATGTATACAGTGTCACGTATGCAGTGTCATGTATGCAGTGTCATTCATGACATTCCGTACATGACACTGCCTACATGACACTACATACATGACACTGCATACATGACACTACATACATGACACTGCATACATGACACTGCATACATGACACTACATATATGACACTGCAGAAATGCGAGGAAAATCGCAAAACAGGGTTGTGAAGCAATTGTAAGTAATGACGGAATACCCACAATTGTCAATAAAAAAAATTACATTCCGTTAAATATTGATATATACTTGCAATTAGGCCCACTTATTCAAGTGCAGTATATGGTGGATACCAATATCGCAACATCCAAACAACTGCCACACAGAGAACAACACAGAGAACAACACAGAGAACAACACAGAGAACAACACAGAGAACAACACAGAGAACAACACAGAGAACAACACAGAGAACAACACAGAGAACAACACATAGAACAATACAGAGAACAATACAGAGAACAACACAGAGAACAACACAGAGAACAACACAGAGAACAACACAGAGAACAACACAGAGAACAACACAGAGAACAATACAGAGAACAACACAGAGAACAATACAGAGAACAACACAGAGGACTACGACGACGAAAGCAACAGCGACAAAAACATCACCAACAACAACTACACCAAAACATGTTGTTGGTGGCGTCGGAGATACAACAGCTATAAGGAATGACAATACCAACGGAAGTAGGTGTTGGAGATCACAAAACTTCTCCGCAACTGATTACAGCAGAACCACTGCGAACTGCCCGATGATTACGCAGACGGTTTCATCAGAAACGTTGCTCAGTCTCAACTCTCAGATGACGTCAAGTGAGTTGGTGTTGTTGCTCAGTCTCTACTCTCAGATGATGTCAGGTGAGTTGATGTAGTTACTCAGTCTCAGTTCTCATGTTATGTTAGGTGAGAAAGCAATGTAATATATAAACAAGTTTGTCTAGGCAAAGCTTGACGTGCCAACGTGGTCTGCGTTACGCGCACATTCACGCATGTTTACCGTGTTTAGATGTTGCATATACACTGTACACCAGTATATATCATTGTCAATAAACAATGCGCCGGACAACTTGTGGTATTGTAGTATGTTCAGCACGTAGTTTTGTATTTTTCAATGGTTTTTAAATGTAATGCTGCAAATATATTCTGAAAGTCGCGAAGAAAGCGAATTCAAAGCTTGATGCCGACACATTTTGGAAATAAACAATAATCGGATAAATGTCATCGGCCGAGTAATACGACCATGTCTAAATGTCATTATTAAATAAAAAAATTAAAACAAAACAATTCGACTTTTATTAAAAACATACTACATATAACTTCAAAAACACTTGGGCAAGTGTTGTGTACAACATTAGTACAACATTAGTACACATTGTCGACTACAGTTTCAGTTGTTTATGTGTCTTAAACCTCCTTTGGCCCATCGTGAATCGGGTTCGTTGATGTTCAAACGTGTAATGCTTAAGCAGAAACTGTTTTATATATATATATATATATATATATATATATATATATATATATATATATACATATACATATATATATACATACATATATATATATATATATATATATATATATATATATATACGCAATCGGTTTAATATAATGCGTTTTGTAGTTAAAATCTTCGAAATAATAGGGCTTTCGTTAAATCGGGTAAGAAAGTGTGACTAACCTTTCGTCAGAGCGTAGAGAGAGAACGAAAGAGAGAGAGAGAGAGAGAGAGAGAGAACGAAAGAGATAGATAAAGATAACGAAAGAGAGAGAGAGAGAGAGAGAGAGAGAGAGAGAGAGAGAGAGAGAAGGGGAGGGATATATATATATATATATATATATATATATATAGAGAGAGAGAGAGAGAGAGAGGGAGAGAGAGAGAGAGAGAAAGATATATATATATATAGAGAGAGAGAGAGAGAGAGAAAGATATATATATATATATATAGAGAGAGAGAGAGAGAGAAAGAGAGAGAGAGAGAGAGAGAGAGAAAGAGAAAGAGAAAGAGAGAGACTGGCCCGTTTTCGCCGACTTTCGAATGGATCCATTCAAAAATAATGTAATAGGTTGTCAGAAGATTTAGTCAAAACTAAGTGACACATTTGACCAATTTGTTGTATATGTGCACATAATTATCTCCGTTGTTTTCGTATCACATTCTGTTCGTATGTGTGCGTCTGAATTCATAGATAACATTATATTACGGATATTGTTACGACACCAAAAAAGTACATGGGCGCATTGAAGTATTGGGTTCGTTACTTGTGGGTTCGTTATTTGTGTATTGAACATGTTTCCATCCCTATTTCCCCAGTTGGTGTAATAATTAATTAGAGAGATCCCCACTTGAAAACCCGTATTGTGTCGAATACTTCAGAGACGTTGCTATACTTTGTAATATCATCCACTAATATATAACATATGATGGTTATAATTGATCAAGCCAAAGCGCAAATTTCCTACGCATTGTCGTTGCGCATTCATATGTGTTTGAGTACAGATTATTGAATCCATTTGGCACATTAATTGATGCAACAACACCCACAACGGAGATTAGCAGCTGTCTCGTGTTTCTGACTAACAATAACACAGAACACTCCTTTCAATTAACGATGTACGTTACAATGTGAGTACTGTTGTTGTAATGGGTTTTCTGATCCAAAAAACCTATTACAACAATTGAAGCGAAGCACATCGTTGCAACGTTCCAGTTGATTCAATTATGCTAGGCTGGTGTGACGGCGATCCACGGGTAACCGGAGTGACATTCGACAATCTGTTTACAAAATGGTTGGATTGATTGTCTGCCTGAACCCCCAGAAACCCAGGACCTCTTAGTCACGATTTGTCAATGTTACGGTTAAAAACAACAAACGCCATACGTCAAGTGGACAAGGAAACCATTGATTTATTGAGAGTCCAACAATTTCTCATCTATGAATTAGATCAAATATATACTAACATTTAGCTTGAATCATACATTGAAAGGGTTTGGGGCAGGGCGTCTTCTGGCTCATATATAGCCCCCCAATCAGTGGTTATGGGAGTAATTTTTATATTTTATTTTGAAATTGTTTACTGTTAGTGCATTGACACAATCGCTTGTTTCGATTTTCTTGACTCCTACTTCCAATCTATCAACCTTCTCTTCAATACACCTCGTCTTATCTTGTAGTGTCTGCATCATCTTTACGCCATCTATGGTGGCTTCGTCACACTTCTTGCAGAACCTGTGTGTACCTAGTCCCTTTTTTGCCAGAAATTTATACTCTTCCTCTGAAATATTGCTACACCCTATACACACCCATGCTGAACACATTTCACAGTGTAAAGCCATTGTGTCTGCTGTAACAATCTTTCTGCACTTCCCTGCACACTTGGATGGGGCCATATTAGATGTTGACAAATTTAGACAAAGAAAAAATTTTGCAAACCGCTTATTTGGGGGGTAAACCAAAATTTTCCACAGCACTACCCAACTGCCTCTTTTTTTCTTCAATAATAGTTTTAATGAAGACACTAGAGAACTCGTTAAATTACATCATAAGCGACGACAAACTCACAACACCTTCATGCGTCCATTTTACCGGAAGTCTATTCTTTAGTCAATCAGTAGATAATTTGTTCCATTAATTTATCGTCCCTGCGAGAATGAGCAAAGCGTAGAGAACTACACAATTGAGCAACAGCACTAGTCATTTTAGAGAAGTCTTTGTTCACGTAAGTGTACACTATCGACTGACATGTTGTGTATGTGCGTGCGTTTGAGCGTGAGTGCGTGCGTACGTGCATGCGTGTTTTTGATAACATTCCATGCATTGAACATTTATTCGGAATATGACCGTAATATTTGACTAATATAAGTGATCGACGTAGGAAAGACCTTCATCATTACACTTGATAAACATCAGACTGAGTTAGCGATATTCCCACTGATAGACGTCGTCGAACAATAATTCAGCTAGTTAAGTTAACAAGTCGAAATAAACATTTGGACGGTTGCACAGCTGAGTCGGTTACTTGAACTAGTTATACGACAGTTCGGCCCGATTAACTGGAATTAGTTGTGTTGTCGTATTAAATACAAGTCGTTAGCTGTCTGCGTATTAAAAAAACAAAGCAACTGTTTATGTAGCTGATAATATACGTTTATGAAAATGAGGACATTGCTAGTTTTCCAAATTGTCGCGTCAATAACGCTTTCCTAACTACTTAACCTACGTACTCTACGATCAGCCAAATACCTAGGCGTTGGAACAATGGATTGGCTTGGAAAGGTGCCCATCATTAGCTTTACCGCCAACCACCCCCAATATTTAATAGCTTCCGACGACCATGATAATATTATTCAGCAGCCAATCCTGCCAAATTAATTAATTATGTTAATGTCACAAACAAGGGGCGTTTCTGAATATATTATTTATATGAGTATAATCATAGAGATGAAAGAGCTGCACTGCTTGTGTCAGAAGGTTGCATGTCGTCGAGGAAGCAGCATCCACAGAGTATTTCCCGTGTTTCAGCCTGACACCTCTAGAGGTATGTGGTCGACACTGCTAACGTTAGAGGTTCTATTGCTAAATGCCACGTTTTATGAAGTTGCAGGGGACTAATACTTTGCACAGCAGGATGTGTAGTATGTGAACGTATCGGTGTATGAGTATATGGGTTTCCCCGTATAGTAATTGTGTACACATCTTTCAGAAAATGGCATTAATTAAAATGGTGAACTTTTATTTTTAATGCATTTAAACATACACTTGCACAGGACCCTTGGCCCTAGCTCGGCTGTAGAAACTGCCGGGGGTGGTTGACGTCATACCGCCTTCGGGCTCCATTCCCGATGTTCTGTTTGTGTTTACTCCTTTATCACTTGTCTACCAAGGCTAATGAGTTAGATCTGCTCGGTACAGACAGCTGGGCAACCCGAGAGTATAATGTAGATAAATGGTGAACAGAAACTCGTGTTATAACTTTGTTTAGTTATCAGGCTCTAAGATTGCTGACTATTAATATATATGTTGTTGTTTTTGTTGTAGTTGTTGTTGATGTTGACTGTGTCGAATGCATTGGCTTACTCTTTACAACTATCACAAACATGAGAGAAATGAGACGAAAGAAATGCGCATTGCTCCTGCTCTGCTTAGAAACTTTCGCCAGTTGTTTTGATCCCGTTGCACGTACGTAACATCATTCAATATTTGCAGCATAAAGCTTTGTTTGCTTAAAATACAAAACAAAAACAAAGCAAATGAAAAACACGGAAACGGCACGGGAAGTGCGGTCACACACTGGGTGGGAAAACATAATTTGATGTTGTTATTTTACATAATTTATCAGTACATTGCAAACAGTAAATGTTGCATTATAGTACACAACTTATTTATTTCAGCCAAACAACAATCTTTATGCTCGGGACGGTTGGATTTAGTCAGAGATGCAACACTCTCGCTGAAGACGACCGCTTCAAAGAAATGTCAGTGCCGCGTCACTTCGTTGGTGTACGCCTTTACATTTCACACGGAAGTCAAACAAAGTAGTTCCTTAGCAAGTCTATGCGTCTCACCCAATGGCCAAGAGGAACATTCACCACTGCGTAATACTGTATGCGTCAGCAGAAACAATCGATATGGTCGCTCCTGCAGCATGTACATTTGCATGATGCTGATAGAGAGTGACGGCCGGTACGAAGTGCGCCTGACCGGTTAGTCTGCGAGAATAACAAGTTTGTGTGCGTGTGCGTGTGCGTGTGCGTGTGCGTGTGCGTGTGCGTGTGCGTGTGCGTGTGCGTGTGCGTGTGCGTGTGCGTGTGCGTGTGCGTGTGCGTGTGCGTGTGCGTGTGCGTGTGCGTGTGCGTGTGCGTGTGCGTGTGCGTGTGCGTGTGCGTGTGCGTGTGCGTGTGCGTGTGCGTGTGCGTGTGCGTGTGCGTGTGCGTGTGCGTGTGCGTGTGCGTGCACGCGTGCGTGCGTGTGTGTTTGTGCGTGCGCCATTACACGTCATCAGAACGCATAACATCGGCATCGTGTGCTCTTACAATTGCACTAATAAAGTGTATACTTGTTAAATATGACTTAAATACGACTTAATTCACAATATTTTGTTGAGAATTTGCATTCTAAAATACGTAACACGATTTAAAGGGCTGGAAAGTGTCACACGTGTTGATTCGGGTCGTTCTCTAGTAGTCCGTTTTGATTTTGTTGACATGCGACTTGACTTGGAATTCAGAGCGATAACTCGAAACTTGACTTGGGCTTGAACGTCACTGATTCCAGACTTGACTTGTATTGCCAGTTTGTGCTTTGCCACAAGTCTGGTGGCTTGAGAAGTTCGCAAACGAGATCATGTTGTTGTGACATCCCGAACCGAGTACAGTAATTAATAATTATTATGATTGGCTAATGTTGTAGCGGGGCAGCATCCGCCTAAATGTCCTGTTAAACTCATAGCAGACACCCAACAACAATAGTGGCTTTTGTTGAAACCTTGTGACTTGCGACTTGACATGGAATTCAGTGAAATGACTCGAGACTTGACTTGGACTTGGAGATCAATTACTTGAGACTTGACGTGACTTGCCAGTATGTAACTCGCCAACAAGTATGGAGAGTAATCGATATATCCAATATTTTAAGCTAACGTTTGCAATTTTGTTAACAGAAGTCGTATTCGATTGCTACGTGATGTACTTCAGAGAATGGGTTTTGGAAACTGTGCAAAGAATGTATTTTAATTTTCATTCATTGATCCGACGAACGAAGCCGTACAGCGCGTAGGGTCCTAAATGTATAGAACTGACAACATACGTATCAACAACTTCTACAATACCCATAACGTCAACGGCTGTGATTAACTGTGACGACGACTCATACATTTATTTCACCTACTAAACAGTGCAGCGGACACAATGGCGACAATTATCCACATTTAAAAAAATATATTAATTATTAATATCAGATCATATATTTATACTGTGTTCATCTTTGTTTGCAGTAGGTATTGTGGAGAATTATGCATTCCATGTTGCTTGCGAAACAACTATTGCTAAGCGAACCACCCAAAACTCCCCAACGAAGAAAACAATAAAGACGACAACACCAGCAACTATTACAACAAACACAACTACTACTACAACAACAACGACACCAACAACTACTACAATAACACTGGTAACGACGAAGACAATGAATAAGATAACAACTAAGAGATATGTAATGTCTGAAAACCCAACGAGGTATACTGCAACAACAAAGCGACAACCAACAACTGGAAAGCCGAGGAGACCCGTTACAACAGATACAACAATCAAACGAACGACACAAACTGCAACTACAAAGCGACAACCAACAACTGGAAAGCCGAGGAGACCCGTTACAACAGATACTACAATCAAACGAACGACACAAACTGCGCCACAAACTGCATCGACTACGTCAGTAAGAACAACACAGACGAACAAACCAACAGCTTCGATATTAACAACAACAAAGGAAACGGTAACTACAGAAAGCGCTACAACAGCGACTACTATGACTACTATGACGCCAGACCATCTCGTGTTAGGACTATCGACAATAACACCGAAACCGACGAAGATGAAGACAACGACACACACGAAACCAACACAATTAACGACATCACTTGTTAAATCACCTACGACAGCAACTTCTGCAATGACGATGGAAGCAACGGCACAAGACGAGGACTGGCTGACACTTAACACAACGCCACTGGTTTCTCAGACGCGTTCAGGATGTACCGACGAACCAAGAGACACGAAACAGTTCGTCCCTGTCAACGACATCACTACAATCTCATATGATGTCGACGCATACATTGAAAGCACACCTGCCGTAACACATGACAACACAGGAACATACGAAGGAGGATACCGAGATATCAGAACTACAGGTTCCCCGAGGACCATCACCAGAGGCCCGCGAGTTTACCCGATGACAACGCCGATGACCTTCTCTCAAACGTCATTCAGTGTCAACCCTCATGTGATAGCAGGTGAGTCGGTGTAACTACTCAATGTCAACTCTCAGATTATATCGGGGGAGCCGATGCATTTACTCAATTTCAATCAATCCCCAGGTAATGGCAGATGAGTCGGTGTAGTTGCTCAATCTTAACCCTCAGGTGATGACAGGTGAGTCCGTGTAGTTACACAATCTCAACTCTGATGTGATGTCAGGCGAGTAGGTGGTGTAATTACACAGTATCAGCCCTTAGATGATATCGAGTCGTTGTAAATACTCAAGTTTCAACCCTCAGATGATGTCAAATGAATCGGTGTAGTTACTCAGTCTCAACCATCAGGTGATGTCAATTGAGTCGGTGTAGTTACTCAGTCTCAACCCTCATGTGATGACAAGTGAGTCGGTGTAGCTACTCAGTCTCAACCCTCAGGTTATGTCAAGTGAGTCGGTGTAGCTACGAAATCTCAACCCTCAGGTTATGTCAAGTGAATCTGACATACTTAGTCTCAATCCTCAGGTGATGGCAAGTTAATCGGTGTAGTTACTCAGTCTCAAATATCAGGTTATCTCAGGTGAGGCGGTGTGTAATCACTCGATGGAACCGCCGGTGCTGCAGTAGCGTGGTGGCTGTGTGGTAGAGCATCGGACTATGAGTCAAAGGGATTGGGATGCGATCCCTCTTGCTGCCCTTTTGAAACTTGGGCAACTTCATTCACCCCACATTGCTTATGTCTTTTGGAAGCGACACAACAAGCCGTCGTTCCTCCTACCTGATGCCTGCGTCAGGGGAAATAAAAGATACCCCGCAGGGAAATGGAAAAATATGTCGTGGACTGACAGACTCTAGAGATGGAGACTCTGAAATAAACCACCAGTCTCCTTGGACCAGTTGGAACTGAAATCAATAAATACATTATTAAATTCACCTAATCATCCTGGTTTGATTCTTATTACCCTATGTAATACCGAATGCATTCATGCTGGATATTTTCCTGATTACGAGAGAACATCCGAGATGTATTAAAATATAACAGTTTTCCCCGTCTTCTGTGCGTGTGTACGTGATTACACTGGTCGTGTGTACGTGGTTACACTGGTCATGTGTACGTGATTACACTGGTCTTGTGTACGTGATTACACTGGTCGTGTGTACGTGATTACACTGGTCGTATGTACGTGATTACATTGGTCGTAATTGTTGTTGTTTATTTGTCTTGCAGTCTACCTTGCTGTGATAGGCGTTGTCCTTTTCCTCATAAGTGTCACCGCCAGCATCGTCTTTATAATTACCAGGTGAGATTTTGTCTTTTTTGCTGTAGCGGCACAAACACACATGCACACGCACACACGCTCGCACGAACGCACGCACGCACGCCACATATGCTACGAAGATGTACCAACAGCCTGAGAATAAGAAGCGTCTGTATTTATTTGTCATACCTTCTAACTATTGTGTGTGATTTACTCGTTAGTCGTTTGTGTGACATCATATAAGACGTTTGTGGAAAATCGTCCATGGCATTGGTTTCACCGCAGAGGTCACCTACTGTGCAAACGTTGCATGACGGTTGCACGTGTAGAAAATGATATGAACTCATGTTTGGTCTTGCAATAAATAAATTCAAATGTTTCAGACGAAGACGAAGACAAATGTCTGACGTAAGAACGAGACAAGAGGGATCCGTCGCTGGCCTGAATAGTACAGCCGCTTCTACAACTGACTTCGATACACGTCAGCAGCCGTGAAGCGTGGAGTTGGTACCCAAGAGCTGAAAGGGATGTTTCGTGTTTTTGTGTGGATTGTTACTGACGAGAGTATTTCTTCGTCGCGAGCCAGGGCTGCTGTGTGCACCAGTACGTACACCAGTGCGTACACCAGTGCGTACACCAGTACGTACACCAGTGCGTACACCAGTGCGTACACCAGTACGTACACCAGTGCGTACACCAGTGCGTACACCAGTACGTACACCATTACGTACACAAGTATGTATACCAGTGCGTACACCATTACGTACACCGTTACGTACATCAGTACGTACATCAGTACGTACACCAGTACACAGCCACTCACAATTTCACAACGCACAAAATTGCTAACATTTTGAAAAGGCAGCAAGATGATTTGAACCCGGGTCCTCTCGATTGAAAGTCCGGCGTTCTAACCGCTGCGCCACCGTGTCACCGCTACGTCACCGCTACGTCACCGCTACGTCACCGCTACGTCACCGCTACGTCACCGCTACGTCACCGCTACGTCACCGCTACGTCACCGCTACGTCACCGCTACGTCACCGCTACGTCACCGCTACGTCACCGCTACGTCACCGCTACGTCACCGCTACGTCACCGCTACGCCACCGCGCCCTACTTTGGGCATTAACGTTCTTAATGATTATTATAAGCGTTATATTATTATTATTTTATTTAATAATCTTTTTGTTTTCCATTTTTTCTATTTTTTTTCCTTTCTATTATTCTATGGTATTCATTCAATAACTATTTTAATATTACATATTCAATTTGTTCAGTGCATGAATCAAATATATGCATTATCTATAATATCTCCTGGGCGTCCAGTTACCATTACTTGTTGTGTAGTTTTTGCTGACGTCCAGGCATGAATTGTTGTTGCCTGTATTTTGTGTTCTTATATTTGTCATGCCATATAAATAAATTGTCATTTCAATTCAATTCCCCACAAGGGTATCTTGCGAAGTCTGATGTGTGTTTTGTTGTTGAGGCGGCCGACCCTGATTAACCCACCAGTCTAAATGAGTTATTTCATTTGATTGGAATATGTCACAATGTTTGGTTCTAGGATTGGCGGCGGAGAACAATTTAATTGGCTCGTGTCGAAAGCTCAGGTGAATCAATGTAGGGTAGTACATAATCGTGGATGGTAATTGAAAATCCAATTGGATTCCCGTTTATTTAATAGGATACAAAAGAAAGTGAACACACAAAGGCACATAGTATTACATCACACAACTGACAACTCAAACACTTGGCAGTGCGAATCCTGTATCAGGATATAGTTTGTATCATCATATGATAGGTCAATTCTTCCGTGGATTCACGGAACTGTGGAAGTGACGGCAGCTGCGGAAGTGACGAGATGTCGGCAGCGGACGTGACAGTGTCACACGTATGCAGATTCGGAGTGAAGGCGAACGTGGTAACGTCTTGAGGATCTGTCAAACGTGACGGCGTCACACGTATGCAGTGAAGCATGATACTAACGTGACGACGGCAGTCGACATGACTTGACGGCGGCAGCAGAGGTCACGTGACGACGTTACCGCGTCACACGTATGCAGTGATGTGTGATGACATCGGACGAGAAAATATCAAGCGTGGCATTGTTGAATGATAATGCAACGAATGATAATTCACCCACACAAGTTCCGTCAACCGAAATCAGGTAGACATAAAGTCGTTTCGACGGCGAGAAAAAAGACATTCGAAGATGTGCCGAAGAGTAATCAACTCTTGTAGTAGCAATCACAACCCATGTACACAAGGTTGAACCGAGTCCCTTTATGATGAAGTTACAGCCACAAGACGTGCGAAAATAAAGTCGATGTTCGTCTTTAGCCCATGTCTCGGAGAGTCTAGATAGCCAATGGCAGAGCTTAATACAACCTATACTATCCTTAGGATTGCGACATCACGTTCCTAGGACTTACACAAAACTTCAGTTCTAGAATAGCCGTATTACATAGCAAACAATCACTCTTCACTCAAACTCAAATTACACATATTTCTTTAAAATTTTAATTTAATTTCTCCCGAATCTCTGCATTGAGATGGTAACAAAGCTATTAATTGTATCACTCAATTCCTTCAACTTAATGCGTTATATTAATAAAACGAATATTCCATGCTGTCTAGCACCTGCCAGAGGCGTGAATTCGTTTGTCGCACCTTAATTGCTTGCTGAACAACAACTCGCTAGTTCGTGTATTAAAATGCTTATACTTTCCTAAATGCGATTCACAATGATACTATTATATAAGTCACATAAAACCAGTTTTGTACATACTAAATTTGACCACCTTAACCGAAGGAATTATGCTCAATTTCGTAATGGTATAATTTCACTCAAGTAGTTTCACCTTAGTCACCAGGTGGCACCCAGGTGCATTGTGCAAATATCACTCCCTGTCGTGCGTTATATGGCAGCTTTGTTTGCGTAGACTACCGTACGCTGCTGAACAAAGGGACACAAGTAAAATCCAAACTCATTCCCATAAACCATTTTGTGACATAACCCTGGCCTTTAAGAATTAGTCTGTACATCTACCAACTACCTTACCACCTTACTTCAACTCGTTACATCTTAATGTTTTTCTCGACATAAGTAGACGTACCAAACGGCTAACTCGAACCAAACGTCTTACTCGACAGGGTCGCATAAAAGAAATATACTGTTCTCACAGACCGACCAGTCCATACCGTTCCCGAATTACTAAAAACGAAAATCATTTCAGTCCAATGACAACGGAAGGATACTCACCAGTGCCAGTCATTAAGTCAACGACACGTCCTGTCATTAACGTTTTGTTGTCATCACCAACAACCCATTAAAGGGGATACTATACTCTATATTGCTGACGTTAGGCGTCATTGTTAGTATACATTAATAGCGTCCTATTTACTAAATATGTAGATTGGTATAGATTGGTACTCAAAGACACCCTATAGCAGAGCGAGTATTTGTATAAGTTTATGAATAAGAATGATTGAAAATCAATGTTTTGATTGGAAATCCATAGTGCGACTTTCACGATGAAGGTTTTTCTGTTTGAAGTAACCCATTCCATGGTAGAAGCTTACCCCGAGGGTATCTAGGGGAGATACCAAGGGGAGATATACTGCCACTTGGACTTGGACTGTGACCACAGCTAGCCAAACTCGACAAAAAGAACCCCTGCTTGATTTGATAAACATTATTGTTGAAACCTCAATGTTAATTCGTTTATTTGACATGTAATTGATTAATCTGGCAATTTCATGATCATTGCTGCACGCGTTGTGTAAGTATTGTCATTCAATTCTGTTCTGTTGGAGAGGAAATCCGAATCAATATTTTGTTTACAGGCTCGTAAACATGACCGGACGGCGCCTAACAGTGGCCGCGTTGTTTCTTATTTGTCTGGACGTGACCTTTGGTTTGTACCGGCCTCTCTCTCTTGTGTATAACATTACACACATTTCATGTTAACACATTACCAAAAAAGGCCTCTCTCTCTCGCTACTGTTTGGGCTGTTTCTCCGTGCTAGTGTCATATGTGTTTATATATAACCTTTTTATCCGGAAGTGTTCTTGCATGTTTCCTCTCTTCATCACTCCAATACTTTCCTCAATCTTCAATAATTCAATCTTCGATAATCTTCAATGCTTTCAAGCCAAGGAAAAATACTATAATCGCGCAAACGACTGTTAGGCCGAAACGATCATATTCGTGAAACACTAGTCATCAAATCGTCTCTCTAACCATTTGTCGCATGTCCGTCCGGGCGCCTGTGTTCAATACTTAAATAGTTTGTCAAATACCTATCAATACATCATTTCAGCCAATGAAATACTCGATTGTATGTGAAAGGTAAGAGATGTCAACAATGCAAATACCAAATTGAAAACGACTGCTTCTATGACGTGTCAGTGTTTTCTGGACGTCAAAAGCTAATCAGTACTTTACATTTAAAGCTGAAGTAAAACCGAACGGGAGAGCACAGAAAGTGTGTTTCTCAAATCTTGGTAGCCCAAATAAATGGACACCACTGGAGAAGACCGAATGTTTCCGCCGAAACTCCATCACCAGCGAAGACACTGTCCGTTGTATCTTTCATACGTGCATTCGGGTATTCTTCGAAGATGACTGCTCTTCTATAGTACATCTCAACGATACGTATCCATGGCACCCAGTCATACATTTTACGGGATATATACGCATGTTCATATATGAGTTTATTTGTTTGTTTGTTTGTTTGTTTGTTTGTTTGTTTGTGTGTGTGTGTGTGTGTGTGTGTGTGTGCGTGCGTGCGTGCGTGCGTGCGTGCGTGCGTGCGTGTGTGTGTGTGTGTGTGTGTGTGCGTGCGTGCGTGCGTGCGTGCGTGCGTGCGTGCGTGCGTGCGTGCGTGCGTGCGTGCGTGCGTGCGTGCGTGCGTGCGTGCGTGCGTGCGTGCGTGCGTGCGTGCGTGTGCTCAACCGTCTCACACTGAACTTCGATGAGGGTCTTCTATCAGAGAGCCAATGTGGATTCTGGAAAGAGCGCGGGACCTTAGTCATGGTGTTCGCTGAAAGGCAACTTCAAGAGAAATGTTAGGAACAAAATGCCGACCTGTTCTCCACCTACGCGATCTGACCAAGGCTTTCGGCACTGTCAGGGCCTGTGGAGGATCATGTCGAAGTACGGCTGCCCACGGAAGTTCATCGCCATGGTGAAACAATTCCATGATGGCCGCAAGGCAGGGTTCAGGACAATGACGAGAAATATGAGCGTTGCCATGTCACAAACGGTGTGAAGCAAGGATGCGTTCTAGCACCGTCACCGTTCAATCAAATATTCACTGCCATGCTGACAGATGCATTTAGAGATGATGATGTTGGAATCAGTATCAGATACCAAACGGACGGAATGGTGTTCAATCTCAGGAGGCTTCAGACAAAAACCAAGGTCGTGACAGACATCAGCAGAGACTTTCTGTTTGCTGATGACTGCGCTCTAAACAGTAGGTCAGAAGCTGACATGCAACGCAGCGTCGACAAGTTCTCTGATGCACGCAACGACGTCGGCCTTAGCATCAGTATCAACAAAACTGAAGCAATGCACCTGCCAGCTCCAGGGAAACCGTACGTTGAGCTCAGCGTCACCGAGGTGCTAGTTGATTTAGCATATCTGGATGTTGCATGCATATCATTGTCAATAACTAATGCACCGGTTGAGTATTGTAGTATAAAGAAAGGAGGGGCTCCTTTTGTTCTTTTTCGCCGAATTTCGAAAGGGCCAAGTCGAAAATAAAGGAAAAGTTTGTCAGAAGATTAAATCAAAACTATGTAACACGCCAGCATGTTGAAGTATAATCAAGATAGATCTGATTTTTCGCGAAATGATTCTGAAACCAGACGAACGAAAAATGGAATTGAGGACGGAGCTTGCGATATTGACGCTAGCGCATTTGACCAAACTGTTGTAACGAAACATGTAATTATCTCCGTTTTGTCAAAGGTACGTTCTTATATAGCGCGGTAACCAGTCTTTGGGACTGTTCAAAGCGTTCTGCACTTCACCCCCTGACAGACCTCCTCATTCCAGCGCCATTTCGACGTCTCTGGGAAGCAATTACTGGGCGAAGATTATTCATTCAAATATCCACCTGTGTCTGTAGCCAGGTATTCATTTATACAGCTGAGTGAACGTGGGACGAACGAAATTACCAAAGCTTCGATACGCAACATGATTCGAACCCGGGTTCACTCGATTGAGAACCCAACGTTCTAACCGCTACGCTACCGCGCCCCGTACATACTATCACATACTATCACATACTATCACATACTATCACATACTATCACATACTATCACATACTATCACATACTATCACATACTATCACATACTATCACATACTATCACATACTATCACATACGTGTCGTATGAGTGGTCTGAATGTATAAAAAAGATCACATTACGGATATTGTTACGAAAACAAAGAAGTAAAGGGGGGGTCGCATGAAAATATTGTGTTCCTTACTTGTTACTTTGTTTATGTATTGAACATGTTTCCGTCCCCATTCACCCATGTAGCAACACGTTTTTAACAGGTGTTTAATAATTAATTAGAAAAATCCTCCCTTGAAAACCCGTATTGTATCTAGTACTTCAAAGACATTGCTGTTATTTGTAACATCATCCACTAATATGATGGTTATTTTTGACCAAACCAAAGCACAAATTGCCTACGAATAGTAGTTGTGCATTCACGGGTGTTTGAGTACAGCTTATTGAATCTAATTTGCATATTGATTGATGCAATAGTAAACACAACGGCGATTAGTGTTGTGACATGATTGTCAGCTGTCTAGTATGTTTGACTAACAATAACACAGAACACTCCTTTCAGTTCACGATGTACTTGCTACAATGTGTGTACTGCAATGCATGCTGGGTAGATCGCTAATCCAAAAACTACACCACTGAGCCACCGCGCCAGTCATTTTAGAGAAGATGTTGTTCACGTAAATGCACACTATCGACTGACATATTTTGTATGTGCGTGCGTGCGTGCGTGCGTGCGTGCGTGCGTGCGTGCGTGCGTGTGACTACATTTCATGCACTAAACATTTATTCGGAATATGACCGTATTTTGACTATATATATATATATATATATATATATATATATATATATATATATATATATATATATATGTTTATTCTCCACTTAATGGGTTTATATATATATATATATATGTGTGTGTGTGTGTGTGTGTGTGTGTGTGTGTGTGTGTGTGTGTGTGTGTGTGTGTGTGTGTGTGTGTGTGTGTGTGTGTGTGTGTGTGTGTGTGTGTGTGTGTGTGTGTGTGTGTGTGTGTGTGTGTGTGTGTGTGTGTGTGTGTGTGTGTGTGTGTGTGTGTGTGTGTGTGTGTGTTTATTCTCCACTTAATGGGTTTTCCCGCTTTGATATTGCATTTTTAATGATCTTATTACATATTATCAATCCTATTTATGTTCTGTACTATTGATGATATTAGCGTTTTATTTCCTATTTAAGATTTATCTTTTATATACAAATGCCATGTAATCAGTATACTTTTTCTTAAAATAATTTTACACATGCGATCATTCTGCATAGTTTTTAACATTTTATACAGCGCATGTATTGTTATTATTATCAATATCTACATAAAAGTTTGTATCGTGTGAACTGATGTCTATACACACCTGTGAACGGGGCAGTAGCCCCGGATTTGATGGTGTCAAAATTAAGTTTTATTATATTATTATATATATATATATATATATATATATATATATATATATATATATATATATATATATATATATATATATATATATATATATATATATATATATATATATATACAAATTATGAAACCAAATCATCCCCTTTTTGCAAAAACATTGAGACACAAAATATATTTGTGCGTGTTGCGAGTTAATTTTAGCTGTTATATCGAATAACGTATGAAACGCGGTCAACAGCCGAGCATCAACTAATGATAGTTCCCGTTGGTAAGCACGTTTTGAAGATAAGATTTACTTTACTTTTGTAAAAAAAAAGTGTCTTCACGGTTCTCCAAATGTTCTTGAAATTCACCGAGGTCCATGGTCTGGATGTCTCGGCCTGCGGCCCCTGGACTCTGGCTGGGAACATTTCTCACGCCTAAGAACCTTCCAGGGGTTGACAACTATGCTAACTACGTAGTGAAATGCAAGCAAACAGTGGTTCTCAGTTATTCATTAGGTTTATGTTTATTGTCTGCTAAACATAATACTGCACAGGTCGTATGCATTCCAAAGACAGTCAGAACTGAGATAATACAAAAACAAGTTAGTCATAGATCCAGTTTGCAGACGTAGACGCGACAGAGAGAGAAATACAGACATACTGACAGACAGACAGATAGACATACTTACATAAACATGATATACACACCAATCCGCACATCATTTGTTGTCATGTGGCAGATAACAGAGAACCAGTTAGTTGCTGAATACTGTCTGTGTCTCGTCGTAAACGTACAACGTATTAACACAAATGGTGCGTCGCATTTATATCCACAATGGAGCTCGTACGTCAAATACAAACAACGACACGTGCCACATTTAAGAATTAAAATTAGGAGGAAGGAGATTGTCTTGCTGGACATGATGTAGAGGAAGGGGTGTGGAAGGGGGTGTGGGAAGGGGTGTGTGGGAAGGAGGGTGTGGGAAGAGGGGTGTAGGAAGGAGGTATTGGAAGGTTGTGTGTGGGAAGGACGGTGTGGGAAGAGGTGTGTAGAAAGGGGGTGTGGCAAGGGGGTGTGGGAAGGTTGGTGTGGAAAGTGGGTATGGAAGGGTTTGAGGGTAGTGGGTGTGGAAAGGAGGGTGTGGGACGAGGGGTGGGAAGGAAAGGGTAGGAAGGAGGGTGTGGGAAGGGGTATGTGGGAAGGGTGTTGTGTGAAGTGGGGTGTGGGAAGGAGGGTGTGGGAAGGGCTAACCCCTTTCCGCAATAAGGAATTGTTAAAAAAAAAAAAAAATTATTACTTGAACAAGAAAGAAAGGTTGAAATTAAAAAAATTGGTAAATAAGACGGAGATCTCCCTCCAAAAGCAGGAGACTTGGCACCTCAGACCAAATAGTTGTTTACGACGTCAGCAAACAACTTCGACACTGACGCTCTCTCGAGAATATTACAATAATAAACTTATTCGTTGTCCATTCGAGGATGGTCTTGGCTACTTTAATCTCCTCAGTTGGCACATTAATTAACTGATGCGTTAGCTAGACTAACAGGGATTGGTGTTGTATCATAAATATCAATGAATATTAATAATGTTTGCACAATAACCTGTAGGCAGAGGACAAGTTGACCCAGGTAGGTTTTACTCAATCATGGGCTAAACATAACAGTATTTAAGATCAGTGTTTACCAGGAAAGCTCCAAAGTCGTCATCAGTATCCGAGAATAAATTACAATTACTTAGTACGGCGAATTATAGTGTTTGATACTGCAGTCGAGAAAATTAAGATGACGAAGAAGAAAGAGAGTAAATCGCATTTAGTTAATATATTTTTCTAAGTCTGCTAAAGGAAACAGTAAAACAGAGCACAATGAACTCGGCTTGACAGAATTGTGGATATCAGAATAATCCATTTAGTAGAATCTCCTGTAGGCCCCATTGGTTGGGATGGAATAATTACCTAGAACAGATGTATTAAAATGTGCTGCTTAAGTCAATCAGTTGAATAATAGGTTCAATTTGCTCTGACTGAATTGACTCTATTAAACAGAGTCCACTATAATATACGTCTTTGCTAAGACATTATTACCACTGTTATGGTAACGAGTCAATAGTTCCACCTCATAAAAGGTACTGGTCCATGCCGTATTTACGGGGAAGCCATTGCGCCATGGCCCCCTGTTGTGGTATGGGTGACTAGGCTTGCCCACATTTGGCCTCCCCTTGACGAGATCCTAGGTACACAACTGTATCGGTTTTTGCAATCCGCACAACATAAATAAAATTCCGTTGACAAAAATTACGGTCTCTTAACACAAGTGCTACTGTGGAATGAAAACATGTTCTACTGTATCTTTCTTCAGCCTTCTTCCAGGAACAAGTCAGACAATTATGGACCAGTGAGTTATATGTTACTATAATCATGAACTATATACCATTTGGTAGTCGACTTCCCGTAAAAATAAGGGATTCCTAGTCAATCACTGGCATGAAATTCTTAATTGTAGTTACAAATGGTTATGTTTTAGTAATTCTTATAGGTGCATAGGCCCAAAACCTTGACTTTTGTTTCCCTTTAAGTCAACATATCTTTCCACGATCGTTTCAAACATATTTAAGTATGACTTGAAACATAGAACGAAGTGTATATAATTATGATAATGTACGATGTTTGAACAAGTGATTATTTGACCAAATGTGACCATCTTAATATTGACTTGTGTATTGTATGTTAATGTATTGCCCCCTCTTTACCTATTCTGAGTCAACCTGGTTAATCATTTAGTAATTATCATGCGTCTGCCACTCCTGTCAACCAATCTTTCTGTTGACGAGGAGCGGCTCAAAATCTGTAATTTAAATTAGCATCGTATAAATACAAGAGTTTGTGTGTTTGTGTCCGTGTCAGAAGGCGGTTATTGCTCGAAGAAGCGGTACCTTGAAGCGTTGGTAATTCGCTGTCGTAAATTGTTAGATCTCTATAGGTGGGTACTGTGAGGCGATGCCATGGTCGTGTTATATACTGTGTGAGCGTATCTATTATATAAATATGTTTAGCCACTGCTCAAGTTTCTAATTTAGAGTGATTCAAAATCAATGATTTTATTGGCAATCCATAGTGTTACTTTAAAAAGTAATATATATATATATATATATATATATATATATATATATATATATATATATATATATATATATATATATATATATATCGGAGTAAGATTCATCATAGGATGGGTTACGTCAAACAGGGGCAACATTATATATATATATATATATATATATATATATATATATATATATATATATATATATATATATATATAATATATATACTGGAATACAATTATATTATTAAACTATATATATATATATATATATATATATATATATATATATATATATATATATATATATATATAATATATATACTGGAATACAATTATATTATTAAACTCGCTGCTTTTTTGAGTAACATTTACTTGTGTACATTGTATCTAGGACACTATGCATTTTGTTTTAAATAGCATTGCACAATTTGACATCCATATGTATCTTTTTACATCATTTACATAATGAACACCTTTTATTTGAAATGGTGAAGTCATTGTTAATTGCTATATTAATTAATGGTTGATTCAACGTTATATTATCATTATTTTATGCATTCGTTTTCAGTTGTCCATTTTTTCGTTTCTTTTTAGTTGTTTGCCTCTTTCTGTTATACAATGGTATTCATTCAATAACTGTTTTTATATTACCTATTCAATTTGTTCGGCCAATGAATAAAATTTATGCATTGTCTATGGCGCCCAGTTGCCACTAGTTGTCTAGTCCAGGCATGAATTGTGGTAACCTGCATTTTGTAATCTGATATTTGTTATTCCAAATAAATAAAGTTTCAACTCAATTCAATCCCCCAGGGTGCCTCGTGAAGAGAGCTGTGAGTTTTCTTGTTGAAGTGACCGACCCTGATTAACCAACGAGTCTAAATATACGGAGTTATATAATTTGATTTGAATATGTATATTGTCGGTATACATTGATCGCGTCCTAATTATTAAAGTAGGGCTTGGTGTAGTATTTGTATTTAAGTTTATGATTAAGAATGATTAAAAATCAATGATTTGATTGAAAATATATACTGTGACTTTAATTACGAATGTTGTCACTGTTTGAAGCAAGCCATGCTATGGTGGAATCTTACCCGAGGGTACTTAAGGGGGGGGGGTGTGTATACCCACGGGAAATATACTGGTACGCCTAGACTGTCAAGCTTGGACTGTGACCATGGTCAACCTAGGTCGACAAAAGGAACCCTTGCTTGAATGTATAAATATTATTGCTGAAACCTCATTACAAATTATTAGCCTTTACTAGTTTGGCTTTTCGTTTCGAATTTCCAATCATATAATGTTAGCTCTTCCGTTCTGTTCTGTCGAAGAGGAAATCCGAATCAATATTTTGTTTTTTGTTTGCAGGCCCGAAGACATGACCGGATGGAGCCTAATGGGGGTCGTGCTGTTTCTGATTTGTCTGGACGTGACATTCTGTTTGTATCGACTTCCCACTCGTACGAACCATTACACACATTGCATACAAACAAATAACAACGAAAGGCCTCTCTCGGTCTAGCGTTTGGGCTGTTTCTCCTGTCACATTTTATGTGTTACCTTTGATCATGACGTGTTACTACATGTTTCTCTGTGGTGGTGTCACATGTAATACCTTTGATCATGACGTGTTACTACATGTTTCTCTGTGGTGGTGTCACATGTAATACCTTCGATCATGACGTGTTATTACATGTTTCTCTGTGGTAGTGTCACATGTAATACCTTCGATCATGAAGTGTTATTACATGTTTCTCTGTGGTAGTGTCACATGTAATACCTTCGATCATGACGTGTTATTACATGTTTCTCTGTGGTAGTGTCACATGTATTACTTTCAATCATGAAGTGTTACTACATGTTTCTCTGTGGTAGTGTCACATGTATTACCTTTGATCATGAAGTGTTATTACATGTTTCTCTGTGGTAGTGTCACATGTATTACCTTCGATCATGACGTGTTATTACATGTTTCTCTGTGGTAGTGTCACATGTATTACTTTCGATCATGACGTGTTATTACATGTTTCTCTGTGGTAGTGTCACATGTATTACGTTCGATCATGAAGTGTTACTACTTGTTTCTCTGTGGTAGTGTCACATATATTACCTTCGATCATGAAGTGTTATTACATGTTTCTCTGTGGTAGTGTCACATGTATTACCTTTGATCATGACGTGTTATTACATGTTTCTCTGTGGTAGTGTCATATGTAATACCTTCGATCATGAAGTGTTATTACATGTTTCTCTGTGGTAGTGTCACATGTATTACCTTCGATAATGACGTGTTATTACATGTTTCTCTGTGGTAGAGTCAAATGTATTACGTTCGATCATGAAGTGTTACTACATGTTTCTCTGTGGTAGTGTCACATGTATTACCTTCGATCATGAAGTGTTATTACATGTTTCTCTGTGGTAGTGTCACATGTATTACCTTCGATCATGAAGTGTTATTACATGTTTCTCTGTGGTAGTGTCACATGTAATACCTTCGATCATGAAGTGTTATTACATGTTTCTCTGTGGTAGTGTCACATGTAATACCTTCGATCATGACGTGTTATTACATGTTTCTCTGTGGTAGTGTCACATGTATTACCTTCGATCATGACGTGTTATTACATGTTTCTCTGTGGTAGTGTCACATGTATTACTTTCGACCATGAAGTGTTATTACATGTTTCTCTGTGGTAGTGTCACATGTATTACCTTCGACCATGACGTGTTATTACATGTTTCTCTGTGGTAGTGTCACATGTATTACCTTCGATCATGACGTGTTATTACATGTTTCTCTGTGGTAGTGTCACATGTATTACCTTCGATCATGACGTGTTATTACATGTATCTCTGTGGTAGTGTCACATGTATTACCTTCGATCATGAAGTGTTATTACATGTTTCTCTGTGGTAGTTTCACATGTATCACCTTCGATCATGAAGTGTTATTACATGTTTCTCTGTGGTAATGTCACATGTATTACCTTTGATCATGAAGTGTTACTACATGTTTCTCTGTGATAGTGTCACATGTATTACCTTCGACCATGAAGTGTTATTACATGTTTCTCTGTGGTAGTGTCACATTTATTACTTTCGATCATGAAGAGTTATTACATGTTTCTCTATGGTAGTGTCACATGTATTGCCTTCGATCATGACATGTTATTACATGTTTATCTGTGGTAGTGTCACATGTATTATCTTCGATCATGACGTGTTATTACATATTTCCTTTCTTCGTCATTTATATATTTCCCCCCTAAACAAAAGTTGCGATATTCGCGCAAATGACCAGGAGGCCGAAACTATTATATTCGTGAAAAAATAGTCATCAAATCGTTCATGTAACCATTTTCGTACGTCTATTAGGACACCTGTTGTAATTACTTGAAAAACTTTGTTAACTAGCTATCAATACACCATTTCAGCCAATGACATATCCGATTGCTCGGGAGAGGTAACAAATGTCGACTATGCAAAGATCAAGTTCAAGACGACCGCTCCCTTGAAATGTCAATGCGGCGTCTCGACATCAAACGCTATGAAAAAATTTACATTTCAAACTTTAGTAAAACCGAACGGGAGAGTACCAAATGTGTGTATCTCAAATGTTGGTAAACCAAATCGATGGACACCACTGAAGAAGACCAAATGTTTCCGCCGACACTCCATCATCAGCGAAGACCCTTATTTATGTGGATCTCACACGTGCATTGCGGTATTCTTCGAAGATGACGGCTCTTGTACAGTACGTCTCAAAGGTACGTATCCATGGTGCACACTCACACACTACGTTGCTGCCATCCGCGGAATCTATCGTAACATGCATTTTATGGGATCCTGTACGCGCATGTCCGTATATGTGTTTGTGTTTGTGTGTGTGTGTGTGTGTGTGTGTGTGTGTGTGTGTGTGTGTTACGCACGTGTGTGTGTACGCACGCACGCACTCAAGCACACACACATACACACACACACATTTTTTTATGTGTTTAATTATGTATATATGTCGTTCTCCAAATAGCGTACCTTTCGAATGTCAGAAATTTGGCACAGCGTCACAGTCGAAAAATATACTGTTGATGAATTCTTACATGCCAGACTAATATATACTGAGTGCATTGAATCTGGCAAATTATGTTTTCAAGGTTCTGCTAGCCATAAGTCATCTCATTGTTTTGCCACTGGATTTACGGACAAACTATGCATGTATCCAGATGACATGTACATATATATACAATGGTCTTTGGGCAATGTACTTCTATTTTGTGCAAAACGACTCACTAGTGACAAGGATGGACATTTCTCCCGATTTTACTGAAGCTCCGAAATCATACAGAGTGACCAAACAATCAAAGACACTGATACCCGGCGACATAAGTGCTCAGTAGCTTAACGCAACATAATTTGTCGAGTCATGGATTATAATAGATTTGACTGTGTTCCCTTTATAGGAAACATTAATTTTATTTTTACATAGCAAAATATTTTATAATGCTTGTGTAAGTTACGATTAAGCAAATAACATAAATGAAATTAGGATGGTTTCGGTCGGGGCCAACGAAAAGAATACGCTTATATTGGGGAAAGGTGTTGCTTTTAACGGTATATGCAATAGCAACGTCCTTAAAATGTGTTTCAGCACTACATTCCAACGTTGGTGTTCATCTGCCTTACACTGCCAATGTCCCGGCAACAATGTTTTTTTCTTAATATTTGCCAGTTTCTGTAGATTTTCCCCAAATCCTATATCCTCTGACAAGAAACTGTACCCAGCCAATTGGACGCACCGTTTCTTGCTGCTTTCCTGATAAGGTGCGTCCAATTATTTGGGCGACACTGTGTCGCCCGACCAATTGGACAACTAGTCACTTGTGTGATTACGCAAATGAAAAGCAGCCATCAAACCTAGTGCTGGAAACACAATACACATTTTATGGAAGCCAAATCAAGTACGCACCACCAAACACCCGCTTGTGTGCATTATTTTATCCACACCTATACATCGTCAGTAATGTGTTAATTTGTGAAAATATAGATAGAGCAAAATGCATAGAAATACATGTTCCAATGAAAAAAAAACGAAAAACATAAAAGGTACGCTATTTGGTGAGCTTTCCTCATACTTTTATATAGTCTAATATAATGCGTACGTATGTGCGTGCGTGCGTGCGTGCGTGCGCACAAACATAAGCACAACCATAGCAACACACATGAACGGTACGATTTCATGTTCTAATATATTTATATTTTTTATTTGTTTTAGTTCCTCAAAACTGGCAAGGAAACATTAATATTGGCTGTGAGAAAGTCGACACTACAACTACGACTACTAAGAAGACAACAACAACCAAAAAGCCAACAACGACAACAACTGCTCCTACGACAACAACGACCAAGAAAATGACAACAACAAAAAAACCAACCCCAACAACAACAACTGTTCCTGCGACAACAACGACTAAGAAAACGACAACAACCAAAAAGCCAATAACAACAACAACATATACTTTTTCTACGACAACAACGACAAAGAAAACGACATCATCTCAAAAACCAACCCCAACAACAACAACTGTTCCTGCGACAACAACTGCTCCTACGACAACAACGACCAAGAAAATTACAACAACAAAAAAACCAACCCCAACAACAACAACAACAACAACTGTTCCTGCGACAACAACGACTAAGAAAACGACAACAACCAAAAAGCCAATAACAACAACAACAACAACTGTTCCTGCGACAACAACGACTAAGAAAACGACAACAACCAAAAAGCCAATAACAACAACAACATCTACTTTTCCTACGACAACAACGACAAAGAAAACGACATCATCTCAAAAACCAACCCCAACAACAACAACTGTTCCTGCGACAACAACGACTAAGAAAACGACAACAACCAAAAAGCCAATAACAACAACAACATCTACTTTTCCTACGACAATAACGACAAAGAAAACGACATCATCCCAAAAACCAACACCAACAACTGTTCCTGCGATAACAACGAGTACGAAAACGCCAACAACCATAAAGCCAACAACAACAACTACTACTCCTACGACAAAAACGCCCAAGAAAACGACAACAACCAAAAAGCCAAAAACAACACCTACTACTGCATCGACAACAACGACAAATAAAACGACAATAACTAAAAAACCAACCCTAACAACAACAACAACTGTACCTACGAAAACAACGACAAATAAAACTAAAATAAGCAAAAAACCAACAACAACTGCTTCTCTTACGACAACAACGACCAAGAAAACCACAACAACCAAACAGCCAATAACAACAACTTCTACTCCTACGACAACAACGACATTGAAAACGACAACAACCAAAAATTCAACAACAACGACTACTACTACTGTTCCTACAACAACGACCGAGCAAGCAACAACAACCACTAAGCCAACAACAACTAGTACTGCTACAACTACAACAGCCACAACAAAGAAAACGACTACAACCAAAAAACCAAGACCGATAACGAACCAAAACCCATCAATCGGATGCGCAACTGGTAAATCTACCCATACAAAGACGGTTGAACAATGGACGACGAACGGAGAAGCGTTGACTCGTGCTACAAGACGGCAAGACTCGTCCTCAGACCTTGTGACAGGGCAAACTAGAACAACTCAGCGTGTGTCTATCACTGACGCTACAGCACGTTCAGAAGATGGTGACACAAACTTCGCAAGTACAACAACCTCTACGTACGACAACGTTGTGACACAGGGAGACGACGTCAGAGGAAATGGAAATAAAGCGACAACTGTTATCTCCAAAAGGAAACGAGTGAATGTGTTCACTACCCCGTCGTCCTCCTCTGTCATGTTAAGCGATTTCAACCCTCAGGTGATGTCAGGTGAGTCAGTGTAGTTACTCAGTCTCAGTCCTCAGGTGATGTCAGGTGAGTCGGTATAGTTGCTCAGTCTCAGCCGTCAGATAATATCAGTTGAGTCGGTGTAGTTACACATTGTTAATCCTCAGGTGATGTGTGAGTCTTTGTAGCTACATCTGCCGCTCACCCAGTTCCGCAGACAGAGTGCTCTACAGGACGACTCGCTTTACACCTGAAAAAGAAAAAAAGAAAAAAATTAATAAATATATATATATATATATATATATATATATATATATATATATATATATATATATATATATATATATATATATCCGAAATATGTGTAATTCAGATTCTACTGATATCACAGGTAGTACAGTGCTTATAAAGGGATGCAGAGAAAACCCACTTAGAAAAAACAGCCCTGGTTTTGTGTTTACCATCACCTCGATTATCTTTGCAATCCCCTTGCCTTGAGTTGTAATATGTGATGTTGATGTTCTTGAATTGATAGGTGCCCTTGCTGGAATCGGCGTCGTCCTATTGTTGACCAGTATTTTAATCTGCATCGTCTTCATAGTCAACAGGTGAGAGTTGGCTTATTTCGTTCTGCGTCAGAAACACACTCAACAACATGTACGTTCGTGCGAATCCACGCAAGCATACTCACGCACGTACGCACGCACCGACACACAAACCATTGCAAAACACTTTTATCTTTAATCAAATTGATGCTAGGGACGAAGGGTTAAGACACACTATAATCGTAAGAACAGTAAACGTTGTTGTTGTTGTGTTGTTCTGCAAATCTGTTGTCCCACATGATGCCAAGGCATCTCTCAATGCACGCCATCTTTACGGTCTGTTCGTCCGCACCTGTTGTCCCAGCCATCTTTACTATTTCGTTTTCCATATATTCTTTTCCACTCGGATGTTCACCGTGAGCCCTTTTTACTGTCATTATGGTGTTATTGTCTTTCTTCAATTTGTATACTACAAAACCGATGTCTTTCTCCGGCTATTATATCTTCCGCTGTCGACGTTCCGAAGACATTTTGTCGTGGCTTGCGTTTGATTCTTTTCCCTGCCAATGTTCCCTCCAGTGTCGCTTTTTTCAATCCATCTGAGTGTGGCCAAAATATTTCAGATTTGGGGGGCTTAAGATTATTATGTCAAACATATATTTTATGCATATGTAACAAGATAGACTGTATGCAACTCTTTTATTTTTATAAATGAAATATGTGTTCCAGACGAAGACGATTCCACATCTTAGATATACATAGACGTCAAGAGAGATTCGCCGCTGGTCTCCCCGCTAGTCTGGAAACATGAACTTGGTCTCGCGTTGAAGATGAAAATTATGCTCATAACCATGTTACTGACATTTACAACCAGACATTAATTGTTGCTGTCATAGTTGCTCGCTCAGTGCGTTGGAGGCTCGAACCGCAACGAACAACTTATTGCAGTGACACACAAGAAGAAGAAGCAACTGAGTTGAACAAAATATGGACTTGGGCAACAAACGCTTGGGTTTTCAAAAACAATACAATCGAGATCCTTTGACGAAGAATACATACGAATGCTAAGGCAAATATGGTTAATGCAATCTTTATCATGCAATATATGAAGCCTATTAATATAACATATCATATGTTGTATTAATAAAAACATTGGATTTGTCGAAACTCTAATGGTATCGTCTTGAGAAGGGAACTCGGAACAGGAAGTGAGGGAAGTGATAATTTACTCAGCGAACATCATGGCTAGATTTACAACAAATGGCATGGGGAACGTTGATATCGAATATGTATAATGTTTACATAACAACTTTTGTTCTGCCTAGTGTGTCTTCAGGATAACATTAGATGATGTGAATAGTTACACATGTGTGGGGGATCTATTTTGTGGACATATTTACCAGGAACTTTAGATTTAGCGTGTCCATGCTTGTTGCACGATGAACTTGTTCTGATTCGGAGGTAGACATTGACTTTTAATTTAAAATTAACGGCAAGTAGTGGACGTAACCATCATGGGCTGTATTAAAACTGCTTCCTCAACTGATTTAGCATATCGCAAATCCTGTTCATTGGTATCCAAATATGTAGTGTGTGACTAGTTTATGTAACATCCGAAGTCGATGTAATGCAACAATCACTATATTTTTTTTAAATCATCGAACGAAATGACTTTAGTCGTTAGATCTGGTAAGGATCAAAATAGTGGCTATCCAAAATGGAAAACACTGTGGGTGAATGCTGATCTTGGGCGTGATATCCATCCTCTCACCGATCACATGACGAATTGACGAAATTTCACCAAAGAACAAAATTGTGATTTTTAGCATTTCGATTTTCACTTCAGTTAATGCTTGGACAAGCATTAACAAATATAATAGTTTGTCTGAAGATTTCACAAAAACTACATACACAAGCTAGAACAGTGTCTCGCCCTTTGTATAGTTTACATCCAAGTTCCAGTGTCCTGTATGTACGCCTTTACATTTCCCAAAAAATTAATAACAACTACCATTTCTCAGACCATTTAACTAATTTGTCTAGATCGCTTTGTAAATGTTGTTTATCACCATCATTGTTAACCTTTCTAAACACGTTTGTGTCATCCGCAAATTTCAGTATGTTGCTTGTTATATTATCGTCCAAGTCATTGATATATATTAAGAATAATAAGGGTCCAAAATTTATTTCCAGTTTAAAACCTCACCATTTACTGCGGTACGCTGTCTTCTGTCAGCCAGTCATTGTTCTAACAAGTCGATTATGCCATCACCGATGCCACGGGCTTTTAATTAAAGTAATCGTTGATGTGGCACTTTGTCAAAAGCTTTCTGACAATCTAAGAATGCAATATCTACTGGTGATCATTCGTCTATCCACTTAGTGATTTCTTCCAAAAAACATAACACATTTGTTAAGCAAGACCTCGCTTTTAGGAATCAATGTTGGGATGGATTTAATATTTTTTGTCTAACAAGGAAATCCACCATACGGTATTTAATTAACTTTTCTAATAATTTAGAAATAACTGATGGTAAATTCACTGGTCTGTAATTCCCTTATTTCTCGATATGGTATGATGTTTGCTGCTTTCCATTCAAAAAGAACCACTCCCTCTTTTAGAGACAAGTTGAACACTCTTGCAAGTGGTATACTAATTTGTTCTACTGTTTCCATTGGTAGTTTAGGAGGAAGTCCATCCACTCCAAGTTATTTATTTTATTTTATTGCCTTTATTTTCTTAGCTACCATTTCTAGAGTTACAAATAACAGCTTTAAATAGTCCAATTTAGCCTCCTGAAATTTAGCTCCTAGAACTGGTAATGAACTAATAATCTCCCTGGTATACATTGATCTGAAGTAACAATTTAGGTTTTCCAGCATTAAAACCCTTGTGATATTATATTTCCAGCACTGTTTTCTAGAGGTCCGACGTTGTCTCGTACGTTTTGTTTACTCATATATGCATAACAACTCTTGCTGACATTTTATATGTTACATGCTATTTTTTTGTCTAGTCTCATTCGTATCTTCATTAAGTGCATCTTTGTAATTTGCGTAGTCTTCGTCCATTCTGGTAAGCCTATAAACCCTTGTTTGCTTGTACAATATTTTTCTAATAGCTCCTTTTCACAAGTGTTTCTTTCTAGACCGGTTGTTTTCAAGGGAACAAATGTATCAAAGATACTCTCAGTTACATATTTTAGAATGTTCCAGCATTCAATTGCGGTCTTAGTCGGTCTTACATAGACGGGTGAGTTCACAGTCGTTGTATTATTGTTCAACGAGGCCACGCGTGACATCTTCTCGAGCGCTGCCGTCACGCCTGACTGCATACGTGTGACGTCGCAATGTCCCCTACCATCTTGTTCGATTGATCCGTGTGACGTCTTCCGTTCACCTTCATTCCGTGTGACTGATACGTGTGACGTCGACCCGTGCGCTGTCATCTCGTTCGACTGATCCGCGTGACGCCACAACGTTCGCCGTCACTCCGTGCGATTGATTCATGTGTCGCCACAACATCAGGCAATGATACTGATTCATATGACGCCGACACTTCGTCACCCCTTTCGTTGCTGCCTCGTTTGGTGGGCAAGCCGACCCGATACGACAGAGAGGTTGGGTCCACATATCGAGGTACCGTGGTGGAACACATCCCGGTATATCCCCACCTACTGTGAATTCACGGAACTGTGAATCTTCGTTGATCTGTCAAATCGTGACACAAACTACGCCCTGATACTGGATCTGTACTGGTAAGTGGGTGAGCTGACAATTCATGTAACCACCTACGAGGTGTGATATATACTATACTCCGTTCTGTATTTACTGTATTGTTTTTCTTTCTTATTAAACAGAATTCCAATTGGATTCTCAATTACTATCCACCGGTTCTATTTTATGTTTATGTTCTATCCTACATAGATGCACCTGAGTTTTTGTCACGAGCCAGACACTTTGATTTCCGCTAATCCTAAAACCAAACTTGTGACACATTGCGAAGGTTCCTCACAACAAAATTATTTCCAGAACAAACGGAAGAAACCGTTTATATAATGATAAAAAATTCGTTAAGACACAAAATCGATAACATTTTTATATCAACACAATACTGAAGATTTGGAACAGTGTCGACGATAAATATCGATAGTTCAAGTTACTATCGATAGTGTTGCATCTTCACATCGATTATATCGATCTTCTTTTCTTGTCGTTTCCCTCACACAAGGTGTTGTCACTTTACGGGCGCATGTCTTCGCCCGGGCCGTGGCCAGGTCTTCCGCTGTACAATGTCTTCGCCCGGTCCGTGGCCAGGTCTTCCGCTGTACAAGGATCGTCCAGCAGCCGCCAGCACAGAAGGCATTTTGATGAAAGTTGATGTTTTTTGCAGTCGTGTTTTGCCAAATTTCCAGTCTGGCGCTGTTGGGCGATGAGTTCAGCGGTTTTGTGAAGTTCAGAAAACCTTTCCGTGACTTTAATGGGCTTATAGCAGATATGTGGTTGCATAGTTGGTGTTTTGTGTCTGCCGCTTGTCTTAATCTTTCTGAGCGACTAGAAACAGTCCGCCTGATGTCCGGTGGAGCTATGTCAGCCAGCCGATGTAGGCTCTTTAAGTTGGTAGATCGCATGCAGTCCATTATAATGAGGCAGAATTCATGTAGGGCAGGGTTAAGCTTGTTTGCACGTGTTGACCTTGCCCATACATCACGTGTATTCGGCAGCAGAATAGCAAAGTTCAAAGCCGCTGGATCTTAGCGTCGGTGCTCTGCTTCCCCATTTAGAGTTGGCAAGTTTGAGGATGATGTTGTTTCGTGCATTCACTTTCTGTTTGGTGTTACAAATGTGTGTTTTGTAAGATAGTGTTCTGTCAAGGTGGACACTGGTGTTGGTGTGTTGTCCAGTCAGGTACCGTTCTTGGTAACGTTTAGTTCGCGCTTAGCTTCTCTGTTCCTCAGATGGAGAGCACACACCTGAATATTGGATGGTCTCTTTTTACAAACTCCCCGACAGTGGCGCCACTCAGCATATCACCACTGCCACAACTTGATTATGAATACAATATGGACATTTCGGAGTGGTATGTTGGCTAGGTGAAATCGTGAGTGACTTATATTGCATTCGCTATGTGGCGCCACTGGTGGGGAGCTTGCAGGCAGTAGTGAGGTAATAGAGATATTATATAGTCTGTCATAGTTTTATGAGTGAGGCTGACTAAAGGTGGCGCCACATCACGGATCCCGGATAATCGAAGCTACGTTGTGCGTGACGTGTGCAGCAGTGATCACAGCCAGTCGAGTTGTGAAATTGTGTGGTTGTTGTTTCTTCGGGTGTGATGAGTGATGTCGCTTATCACAAAATAAATCATTTCGAAAGTTTATACAATAGAAACGACCAGTCCGTGTCTTTCGTGTGGTATGTTAATATAGTCATAGTCATACATAGGTCGAATAATGTTACAGGTATTCAAATACATCCCCTGGTAATTCCTGGAAACGCCATTTGAAGTTTGACGGGGCGTGTCTAATTCCCAGAAAGACGTCGGCCAAGACGGGAGGAGAGACGATGTACAAATGATTCAGCCTAAATTGTCACATGGCGTGGGTAAAACTGAACGTTCCATATTTCAATAGGTTTATCTGACAGGGGTAGCATAGTATTACTACCACCCCTGGTTAGCGAGGATGCGTCCAAACAATGACGAGGGTATTGTTGTACCCGGCAGTCACCCTTGCGGCGAAGATGCACTGGTGAATGTTGTTATGAAGGAATAACCTTTGTAGAAATTGCGGTATGGGTGGATGCTTCCGGGGAAAATTGGATTATTGTTGTGATCAGGTATGTCAGTGGGAGGAGTAAAGTGGTACTTAGAACCAGATACCGTTTACTTTTAGTTTAATATTCTTCTCAGTGTACACGGCGGATGCTATTATTCGGGCAACAAATTGTCAGGTTACAATGAAACATCTGACGTACCAAAAACAAGTCCAATGGCGAGACGTCGATTTAGTTCTTGGTCAGTTCGACTCTGATGCGACGGGAGGAAAGTGTGCAACGTTGTTTTGCAAGTCTCCTCCTTTCTCTCAACGATTGACATTTAGTAAATATCTGTATTAGTACTTAGTATCGTATTGTCTTTAACGTGTGTACTATTACCTATCATGCACTTTAATCTAAGCAACCGGCATATTTACATTAAACTTCACACTTCTGCACGATAGCCTAAGCAGTTTCGACCATCTGATTCTGAGACTGACTGGTCTTGTTAGGTCAGCAGACAATATAATGACACTTTCTCTGTTGCCGCACAAACTCTGAGACTGACTGGTCTTGTTAGGTCAGCAGGCAATATAATGACACTTTCTCTGTTGCCGCACAAACTCTGAGACTGACTGGTCTTGTTAGGTCAGCAGACAATATAATGACACTTTCTCTGTTGCCGCACAAACTCTGAGACTGACTGGTCTTGTTAGGTCAGCAGACAATATAATGACACTTTCTTTGTTGCCGCACAAACTCTGAGACTAACTGGTCTTGTTAGGTCAGCAGACAATATAATGACACTTTCTCTATTGCCGCACAAACTCTGAGACTGACTGGTCTTGTTAGGTCAGCAGGCAATATAATGACACTTTCTCTGTTGCCGCACAAACTCTGAGACTGACTGGTCTTGTTAGGTCAGCAGACCGTATAAAGACACTGTCAACTGAAGATATATTGTTGTAACCTTGCTAACGATCCTTAATTCTCTGAAGTATTGAAGCGTGTTACAACAACTTTAACAATGTATTCTGATTTCGAGGTTGCTTTGATTTTGCGAGGATTTAGACGCGATAGTAATCGTATTGTATATACGACATGTCTGAGCTATTTGATCCGCACTTGGACGACGACAACGCGGCTGTAGCTTACTGTAGGTAGCCGGTTCAGATTACGGCGAGATTGTTGATGGTTCTGCGGAAGATAACGAGTCTGGACAACAACCGTTGCAGTTGTGTTGTCTGCCAAGTTTATTAAAGTTAGCGAGATTGTAGCCGAGTGTCCAGTCCGTTTTGGCCAACTTTCTATATTAGCTGTATCTGTTTGACAACTGCAGCATACTGTATACTGTGGGCCGCGGTAGCGTTTAGAAGGTCGGGCTCTCAATCGAGAAAACCGAGGTTCGAGTCCTCGTGCTACCGTTTCGAAGCTTTGGTAATTTCGTTCATCCCACGTTGCCACAGTTCACTCAGCTGTATAAATGAGTACCTGGCTACAGACAGAGGTGGATATCTGAACGAATAGTCTTCGAATGCTTCCCAGAGAAGTCGAGATGGCGTTGGTATCGATGGTATTTGTGAGAGTGTGTGATTGATTTTGTATTCAATTGTATTACATTTATTGCCTATGCGCGTGCATTGAACATGGCATCTGTGAAACACAAGATAACATCAGTATTTGGGTCTTTTGAAACAGGACGTCTATGAAGTAAAACAGGACATTGCAAACTCGGTGGAGTTGAGTGTAGGATAGTAATGTCATTATATTACGTTGGTGCTCTGATGCATTTTTTTATTACCAGCCGAGTTGCAGGGCGTTGCACGGGAGAAAAGGCAGCCAGTGCAAGTACTTACGAGTTCTTGCACTACCCAGTCAAATCCGAACAGTATGTAGACGATTTTATGAGAGAGGTAAATGAAGTTTTTTGACATTTTTGCTGTATTTTTTCTACACGTGAAGTTATTTGTTTACAAAATGATGAATGTGGACACTAAATAAGAATATATAAGCTCGTTGCTTATTTGTAAGCTAAACAAACGATATAAATAATGAAATCCAAGATGGTCTTGCAAAATGTTGTTGTCAAGTTTATGAAGCTGGTCTGTATGTAGGACAAAAACACCGGACAAGAGCGCGCAAGGCACAACTGGGCAAGAGTGAATACGCGCTCTTACCCTGTTTTACGGCAAGCGTGTCTTTGTGTACAATACTAAACGAAATTGGACCCAATTCGTAGAGAATAATTTTTAACATTGATCAATTAATTTGCGTAACATTCCATATTCCCAACACCTTGAGCTCAGATTATCTTCGTAGCCATTTAAGTCCAATGGCTATGTTTTGTAATTAATTTAACATTAATGTACTATATGGAAACTAACGTTAATTTACTAATTTGAAATTTTATATCAGTCAAATATATATGATTTTGTTATGTACAAGTGATACGTTCACACGAGGTGCATTTAAATGGTGATTTATGTTTTGAATTGAGGCATAGGTAAGTAATTGAGTTCTTCGTCTTCTAAATGCGTTGCCAAATTACACATTTGAACTGCATGTTTAACAATTACCACGAACATTCATTGTTTGCAGCAACACAACAATGTGTGCTTTACGGACCATGTAAAACGTGCGCGCTCATAGAAATGCTGGTGTGAGCTCTTCGGCTCCCGAATGTCTAATAGCGTGCGTTTTGAAAAATAATTACTATTTAGTCAATAACTATTATAATTATTAACCCTTTTCTGTAAAACTAATTATAAGGTAAGCATGAATAATTGTTCTTCTAGTCACGCACAGTTTGTGAATTTTCATTGCATTGTTTCACTTTTATGTGCAGTTGAACGTTAACTGCGCAATCTAATCCACATTCCTCCATCCATACGTTTGGGAGCATTTCGCTGGGTGGGTAGGTGTGGGGGGGGAGCGAAAACGAACAACTGATACCTCGGGGGTAGTTGTTGCTGACAGCTACGATCGAAGTTGATAGGTAAGTTCGCACCGACACTCTGTTGAAGTGAAATGGTAATAAGTAAGTTCGCACCGACACTCCGCTGAAGTGAAATGGTAATAGGTAAGTTCGCACCGACACTCTGTTGAAGTGAAATGGTAATAAGTAAGTTCGCACCGACACTCCGCTGAAGTGAAATGGTAATAGGTAAGTTCGCACCGACACTCCGTTGAAGTGAAATGGTAATAGGTAAGTTCGCACCAACACTCCGTTGAAGTGAAATGATAATAGGTAAGTTCGCACCGACACTCCGTTGAAGTGAAATGATAATAGGTAAGTTCGCACCGACACTCCGTTGAAGTGAAATGGTAATAGGTAAGTTCGCACCGACACTCCGTTGAAGTGAAATGGTAATAAGTAAGTTTGCACTGACACTCCGCTGAAGTGAAATGGTAATAGGTAAGTTCGCACCGACACTCCGTTGAAGTGAAATGGTAATAGGTAAGTTCGCACCGACACTCTGTTGAAGTGAAATGGTAATAAGTAAGTTCGCACCGACACTCCGCTGAAGTGAAATGGTAATAGGTAAGTTCGCACCGACACTCCGTTGAAGTGAAATGGTAATAGGTAAGTTCGCACCGACACTCCGTTGAAGTGAAATGGTAATAAGTAAGTTCGCACCGACACTCCGCTGAAGTGAAATGGTAATAGGTAAGTTCGCACCGACACTCCGTTGAAGTGAAATGGTAATAGGTAAGTTCGCACCAACACTCCGTTGAAGTGAAATGATAATAGGTAAGTTCGCACCGACACTCCGTTGAAGTGAAATGATAATAGGTAAGTTCGCACCGACACTCCGTTGAAGTGAAATGGTAATAGGTAAGTTCGCACCGACACTCCGTTGAAGTGAAATGGTAATAAGTAAGTTTGCACTGACACTCCGCTGAAGTGAAATGGTAATAGGTAAGTTCGCACCGACACTCCGTTGAAGTGAAATGGTAATAGGTAAGTTCGCACCAACACTCCGTTGAAGTGAAATGGTAATAGGTAAGTTTGCACCGACACTCCGTTGAAGTGAAATGGTAATAGGTAAGTTCGCACCGACACTCCGCTGAAGTGAAATGGTAATAGGTAAGTTCGCACCGACACTCCGTTGAAGTGAAATGATAATAGGTAAGTTCGCACCGACACTCCGTTGAAGTGAAATGGTAATAGGTCAGTTCGCACTGACACTCCGCTGAAGTGAAATGGTAATAGGTCAGTTCGCACCGACACTCCGTTGAAGTGAAATGGTAATAGATAAGTTCGCACCGACACTCCGTTGAAGTGAAATGGTAATAGGTAAGTTCACACCGACACTCCGTTGAAGTGAAATGGTAATAGGTAAGTTCGCACCGACACTCTGCTGAAGTGAAATGGTAATAGGTAAGTTCGCACCGACACTCCGTTGAAGTGAAATGATAATAGGTAAGTTCGCACCGACACTCCGTTGAAGTGAAATGGTAATAGGTAAGTTCGCACCGACACTCCGTTGAAGTGAAATGCCTTTACTTAAAAACAGAGCACTTTTTATCTATGGTGATGATTTAATATTTTATAGTGAAGGTTATATAATATGATATACGTAACCTCATTAAGATCTTCCTTATTACTTTTCAATATTAATGTCCAAGAGGAAGCCACTCTCTGTACTTATTGTTATTGACAGTGGGTAACGTTCAATCTCTCAACATATTAGCATTATATTGAGATAATTGGACCAAGCCAGCAATTAATTTATATAATCATGTATGTATGTCAACTATCTCCAGAATAGTTATAGCAGCGCCACACGGTGGACAGGATAGCAGTGATGAGTTGTTCACAACACGAAAGTGCGCCTTCAAATCACCTGAACCTGGTGCCAAAGGTCTAGCTATGGCACCCGGCAAAACTGATATGTTATTTGGGCGGGTTACATAGGTACGATATTTGTTTGGACAATTATTGAAAAAACGTAAGATAAGTCATTAAAAAATATTCTTCGGATATTTTAAATAGCAACATTGTAACTTCAGTTGACGTTGCCTATATACTGACAGTAACATTCTGTTTGGATCCCTCGCGATCCATGTATTGCAGATATTCAAAAAGGAAGATACATCTATGCAGTAACACAGACAGACTACGACACAGTAACACAGACATACTACGACACAGTAACACAGACAGACTACGACACAGTAACACAGACAGACTACGACACAGTAACACAGACAGACTACGACACAGTAACACAGACAGACTACGACACAGTAACACAGACAGACTACGACATACTAACACAGACAGACTACGACACAGTAACACAGACAGACTACGACACACTAACACAGACAGAGTACGACACAGTAACACAGACAGACTACGACACAGTAACACAGACAGACTACGACACACTAACACAGACAGACTACGACACAGTAACACAGACAGACTACGACACAGTAACACAGACAGACTACGACACAGTAACACAGACAGACTACGACACAGTAACTCAGACACCCAGACAGACGCGAGACAGACAGACACACAGACAAACATACAACAACAAAAAAACAGACGTACAGAAACAGGACATACACATTATTCCGCACGTCATTTGATGTCATGTCGTAAGGAATTTTGTTAATGAAGATCTCTGGGGACAGTTTACGCACTGTGTTGTTACTTTGTATAACAAATATGTAATCGGTTCAAAAAGAACGAGACTACTTGAAAAGATGGAAAAGATAAAATGTGAAAAATTGGCAAATAAGATCTCCCTCCCAAAGCAGGAGACTTGTTATCTCTGACCAACTTGTTGTTTACGATGTCAGCAAACAACTTCGGCACTGATGCTCTCTCGAGAATATTACAATAATACACTTATGTGTTGTCTATTCGAGGATGGTCGCGGCTAATTTAAACTCCTCAGTTAGCACATTAATTAACTGATGCGACAACGCGAACAGTGGGGATTGCCTTTCTATCATGAATATCAATGAATATTAATTGTGTTTGCACAACAACCTGTAGACAGAGGAGGCAGGTTTATCTGAATTATAGGCTAAATATAACATTATTTAATATCATTGTTTACCAGGGAAGATACAATGGCAAATTGCAGTTATTTAGTACGGCCAATTATATTGTTTGCTATTGCAGTCGAGGAAATAAAGATGACGAAGAAGAAAGATAATAAATCGCAGTGGGTTACATTGCCTAGTCCAGCTATATTAAAATGCGCTGCTTAAGCGAATCAGCTGCATAATAGGTTCAAATTGCCCTGACTCGAAGTGATTCTATTAAGTTTACGATAATATACGTCTTTTTGTAAGACGTAATTTACCACTGGTGTCGAAGTAGAAAGTAACGGGTCAATAGTGCCACCTGATAAAAGGTTTCGGTGCAGGGGCGTCGGGCAGGCCATTGTGGCAAGGCCTCCCTTTCATTTTTGATTTTGTTCTCCTTTTTTCCGTTGCGCCGCTACATGGTGGCATGGGTGGCATGGGTGGCATGGGTGGCATGGGTGGCATGGGTGGCATGGGTGGCATGTGTGGCATGGGTGGCATGGGTGGCATGGGTGGCTAGGCTCGGTCTCTGTTGGCCTCCCCTTGACGAGATCATAGATACGCAAATGCATCGGTGTTTGGAATCCACAAAACATAAAAAAAAATTATGTTCTTTCGTTGACATAAATTACGGTCTCTCAACAAACCCGCCACTTTGGAAAATTTTTCTGTTGTGTCTTTCTTCAGCCTTCTTCTTCTTCTTCTTCTGCCTTCTTCCTGGAACAAATCAGATTATTATATTCATGAAATATATGCCATTTGGTAGTCGTCTTTTTTTAATCATCAAGTAATACATTAATTTGAATATCCGTTAATACAAATAGTGGTTCGATCTAAGAAATAATTTTTTTAGGAAATCTTTAAATATTTAGATGACCAATACATAGTGTTTGTACACCATGTGCCACAAAATACTTAAACAATAGCCATATTCGCAGAAGAATAAGTGCTTCCCAGTGCAGGATGTAAAGCCATCGATGTACAATCAGCGACATCATTATGTAAAGTAATCATCAAGCATAGTTGATACGCATTAATTATTCATGTTAATGTATATTGCCACAACACTAATCTAATCCCCACGATGTTTGCTTTCGTACTAATCACCAATCGAAGAGGACAAAGGATGTATCATCGCATGTAAGCAAACCACGCTAGAGCACGACCACATTAGAATCGCAATGGATTTGAAAATCTAGTCAAGTCTAGTTAAATGTAGCCAAAAACAGCAAACTGTAACAGTGGCAGTTATAACTAGCAAATTCATAAATGAATGCGGCAAATTACTATG
>OY759265.1:3890515-3923015 GCA_963662155.1 Lamellibrachia columna | reverse complement strand
AATGAATAGGGTTCACAGTGCGCGTGTAGAAGTATCTTTCCCTAGATATCTAACACAGGAGGGAAGATACCCTAGGATATCTTTTCCCGGAAAAACAAGGATTATTTTATCAAATGCATAATACAATGCACCTGTATAAAAAAAATTCCATGTATCTAATATGCTTCACCTTCCAATATCTGAAAGATATAACATAAACAATTAATTGTAAATTCACTTTCCGATGTGTGTTTGGTATGAAGTTGTTATCAATGTAGGTATAACTATGAACATTCTTAAATTATTTATTGTGACGTCCCCCTAGTAAATTGTATTTGGACGAACAGCCCCTCTTCGTAAATGATATTCAAGCATGTCTTAGTTGTTCTATATTAAACATCTAGAAAGATAACACACACACACATATACACACACAAACACACACATACATATATATATATATATATATATATATATATATATATATATATATATATATATATATATATATATATACATATATATATATATATACATATATATATATATATATATATATATATATATATATATATATATATATATATATATATATATATATATATATATATATATATATATATATATATATATATATATATATATGTGTGTGTGTGTGTGTATATATATTTTTTTTTCTGCCTGAATGTGCAAAATTATAGTGGGGCACATTGTATATAGTACACTATGCATTTTGTTTGAAATTAATTGTGGAATTATTTTAGTTGCTCTCTTATGTATTCTATTCATATACATAAATAGAACACCCGTTAGTAAAACAAGACCGCTAAGCTCTTATCAGTTGACACATGATAAAGTGATGCCGGCATGGACCAGTGACATTCATGCTGCTGCACGGCAAGAACCCACTGGAGGCCCAGTGTTTATACTGCACAGCACCCAGTCTTCATCATATATCTATAGATATACAGTACAAATAAGAGATTATTACTATATAGCTATATATACCTAATACCTTATTACGTGCACAATATATCCATGTACCTTGTATATCAAATATCATAATATATTAACTATAACAGTAGCACCACTAAACATGATCGAAACTGAACTTTCTGAAGTGCTCTATACATGTATTAGATAATGACTGCAAGAGGTCAAAATCTCATTAAGCCCTGCTGGACATTATTCTCTAAGGTCCCAAAAATATTATTTTCCCATCTTCCAACACATTCCCAGCTGCTCCATCACAGCTATTTCCACCTGCAGATCAAGATCTCTCGAATGTTATCTGGCCAACTTGCCCAAGGACACGCCTCATGTAAAGAAATGTGCTCTCTCATTTAAGCTGTCAATTGTTTTAGTAGGCAACCTTTCACATGGTTTGTCAAACAAATGCATAGAATGCAATTAATGTTGCAATGTGTACATAATGAGTTACATGATAGTGGTTATTACAACGATGAAAAGGCAAACGACGACCAAAAAGGGGAGAGCCTCATTAAATGCAGATGACTTAATAAAGAAAAAAAATCTTATTAATGAGCTGACATCTAGTAGAGTTTGATAAAAGAGTTACAAATATGCATACACGCACGCACACATTATTTATAAAAACTGAATCCTACCCCTATAACATTTTATGTTGCACCCAATCAATGTGATTACTGGGAAACACTTAATGTACGCTCCCCCAAGAAAAACAAACATATCTGTAATACATTAATATTTCAGAACATTTTCGAAACTGTTACATTCATTCACATATACACTAACACAGCACAAGCATTTGCGACATAAATTACCTGAAAATAACGAGATGTTAGATCCTGTCTTCTGTCGATTCGTACAGCTGTAAGCCACACAGGAAATAACAATATTCGTTGTCCCACAACTTTCTCCAGCAAGCCTCCAAAATGTTTGTCTTGAAGAGTTTAACACTAATGCATGTATGAACAACCCAACTGCCCACACTTATAACACAACTGCTGGGACCACCCTCACCCAAATTATTTATCAGTCTGGTGGCCATGCCCCATTAAGAACAAATGACAATGACAAATCTTCAAGTTAATTGGTTCCTTTTGTTTGCCTTATATTGTACATGATGATGGTGAGGAGGAAATACATTAACTTACTTATTTACTTACTTACTTACTTACTTACTTACTTACATATGTACTATTTGTAACGTGCTATGTTCACATTATAAACAGTACTACCCTATGTGTCATGCAGTGGATGCAACTGTTTCTGCCGTGCAATGAAATACCGGCCAATGGTCCACACCCGCTTCACTGCAGTGAGCTGGCTTATCGCTCTTGTTTATAGGGGGGTGATTAATGATGTAACTCTATGATTCTATTACACAATGCATTTCGTTTTAAATAGTATTAGACCATTTTACTTATATTTGAATATTTTTAGATTATTTACATAACGAACATTTATTGTTTGAAATGATGAAGTCAGTGTAAATTGTAATATTAATTAATGGTTGATTAAACTTTATATTATTATTATTATTATTTAATACATTTTTTTCCTGTTTTCCATTTTTCTTTTCTTTTAATTCTGTTATGTTCTATTTCTATTATTTTTTATGGCATTCATTCAATAAATATTTTTTTATATTATCTATTCAATTTGTTCGGTGCATGAATCAAATATATGTATTATCTTTAATATCTCTATAGAGTCAAGTTGCCACAACTATCTGTCTAGCTTTTACTGGTGTCCAGGCATGAATTTTTTTTACCTGCGTTTTGTATTCTTATATTTGTCATGCCTAATCAATCAGTTGTCAATTCAATTCAATTCCCCCAACCCCAAAAGGGTACCTTGTGGAAACTGATGTGTGTTTTGTTGTTGTGGCGGTTGACCCCTATTAACCCACCAGTCTAAATTAATTAGTTCATTTGATTGGAATATGTATCTTGTTGGCATATATTAATAGCGTCCTATTTAGTAAAGATGAGCCCGGTGTAGATTGCTACTCAAAGACACCCTACAGCAGAGCGAGTATTTTTTTTAGTTTATGATTAAGAGTGATTGAAAACCAAAGATTTAAAAAAAAATCCATAGTGTGACTCTAATTACGAAGATTGTCCCTGTTGGACGTAACCCATCCCACGGTGGAAGCTTACCCCGAGGGTATCTAGGGGAAGATACCAAGGGGAGATATACTGCCACACAGGGACGGTCAAACTCGGACTGTGACCATGGCCAGCCTAGGTCGACAAAAGAAACTCCTTTTTGATTTTTATAAACATGGTTGAAACCTCTTTACAAATTGTTAATAATTATTATTTTGGCTTTTCATTTCGAATTTTCTATAATATTATCCAATCAGATGTCAATTCTGTGTTCGTTTTCAGGAAAAATCTGACTACAAAAACACAATGTCAATTCGTTTATTTTACATGTGCTTGATTAAACTGGCAATTTCATGATCATTGTTGAGCGCGATGTGTAATCTTGCCATTTAGTTTTGTACTGTCGGAGAGGAAATCCGAATAAATATTTTGTTTTCAGGATCGTAGACATGACCGGACGGCGCCTAGTAGGGGTCGTGCTGTTCTTGATTTGTCTGGACGTGACATTAGGTTTGTACCGGCCTCACTCTTGTACATAACATTACACACATTTCGTTCTAACGAATAACCACAAAAGACCTCTCTCGGGCTACTTTTGGGCTGTTTCTCCGTGCTAGTGTCACAGGTGTTTATGTTTCTCCGTGCTAGTGCCACAGGTGTTTATGTTTCTCCGTGCTAGTGTCACAGGTGTTTATGTTTCTCCGTGCTAGTGTCACAGGTGTTTATGTTTCTCCGTGCTAGTGTCACAGGTGTTTATGTTTCTCCGTGCTAGTATCACAGGTGTTTATGTTCCGGGAAGTGTTATTACATGTTTCCTATCTTCATCACCTCAATATTTTTTTTAATCTTCAATAATACAATCTTCAATAATCTTCCATATTTTGACACCTAGACAAATACTCGATATTCGCGCAAATGGCTTGTAGGCTGAAACAATTATATTCATGAAACACTGGCCATCAAATCGTCTCTTTAACCATTTGTCGTATGTTCGTTCGGGCACAATGTGTTAAACACTTAAATAGTTTGTTGAAGTTAAATAGCTATCAATATATCATTTCAGGCAATGAAATACCCGATTGCATGGGAAAGGTAAGAGATGTCAACGCTGCAAACATCAAGTTAAAGACGACCGCTTCCATGACGTGCCAGTGCAGAGTTGTCTGGACGACAAACGCTAATAAGTACTTTACATTTAAGGCTGAAGTAAAACCGAACGGGAGAGCCCCGAACGTGTGTATCTCAAATGTTGGTAGCCCAAATAAATGGACACCACTGGAGAAGACCGAATGTTTCCGCCGAAACTCCATCACCAGCGAAGACATTATCCCGTGTAGCTTCCACGCGTGCATTCGGGTATTCTTCGAAGATGACGGCTCTTCCATAGTACGTCTCAACGGTACGTATCCATGGCACCCAGTCACACGTTACGCTGATGCATAATGCACACGCACACGCACACGCACACGCACACGCACACGCACACGCACACGCACACGCACACGCACACGCACACGCACACGCACACGCACACGCACACGCACAAGCACACGCACACGCATATTCAGGGTTCTGATGGTGAGGAAGTTATCTCAATTGTGGCACAGTAGTGTTACGGACAAATTAGACCAGTTCGTTTGTATACGGACGATATATAGAGATATATAATTATACAATGTTATATTATGTGGGCAATGTAACGTACAACGAAATATCTGATCAGAAAATCAACGTCATTTGTCGAGTCATTGATAATGACACATTTGACTGTTTTTCCTTCATGGAAAGCATTCGTTTTAGCTGCTTTAACTACATACCGAAGTATTTGTTTTTGCTAATGTAATTTACACTGACTTCCTGTTACTTATCGAATTAATTTTCAGCTGCCACTCTTACATATCGTGCTCTATCTACACAACAACCATCCTACTTGTCTAGTCTCCTGCATCTTTGTTGAGCCTTTGAGCTCAGGTTCCTGAAAATATAGGCGTTATTGAAGTTAATTGTTATTATTATTATTATTAGACAAATAAAATCAGTGAAATGTTGATGCTTTCGGTAGAAGCCAACGACAAGAATAAGCTGCTGGTGTAGTGGGAAAACGTAAGGAATTCACCGGTGTATGCGATGGGAACTAGTTGATTTGGGATCCTTAACATGTGTTTCAGCGCTATATGCCAAGGCTGTTGTTCATCTGCTTTACACTGCCAATGTCCCTGCAAACATGTCTCATCTTAACATTGCATGTGTACATTGCTGTATATCGTCAATAACGTGACTATCTGTATAAATTCATAATATACGGCATCGCGCCAAAAATAAATGCATATATATATATATATATATATATATATATATATATATATATATATATATATATACATGATCTAATAAAAAACTAATGCATAAAAAGGTACGCTATTTGGAAAATCACTCTGACCTCATGTATGCACATAAGTACGTGCGTGTGCGCGCGCACAAACATAAGCACAAACATAGCAACATGCATGAATGATGCTATTTCATGTTCTTATCTAATTGCATTTTTAATTTGTTTTAGTTCCGCAAAGCTGGCTAGGAAATATTAATATTGACTGTAAGAAAGTCTACATCCGGACCACTACAACTACTACTACTAAGAAGACAACTACAACCAAAAAGACAACAACAACTGTTCCTACGACAACAACGACCAAAAAAACGATAACAACTAAGACACCAAAAACAAATACTATTACTACAGCTCCTATGACAACAACGACCGAGCAAGCAACAACCACAACGGCAACAACAACTACAACGGCAACAACAACCACAACGGCAACAACAACTAGTACTGCCGCAGCGAAAACAGCCAAAATTAAGAAAATGACTACAATAAAAAAACTAAGAACAACAACGACCCAGAACCCATCAAACGAATTCGCACCTGATAAATCTACCGCTACAAAGACAAATGAACAATGGACGACGAACGGAGAAGCGTTGACTCGTGCGACAAGACCGCAAGACTCGCCCTCAGATCGTGTGACAGAACAAACTAAAACTACTCAGTGTGTGTCTATCACTGACGTTACAGCACGTTCAGGAGATGGTGAAGGAAACTTGGCAAGTACAACTGCCTCGACGTACGACAACGTTGTCACACAGGGAGACGACGTCAGAGGAAATGGAAGTACAGCGACAACAGTTATTTCCACAAGGAAACGAGTGAATATCTCCACAACTCCACCGTCCTCCTCTGGGGTGTTAGACGATTTCAACCTTCAGGTGATGTCAGGTGAGTCGGCGTAATTACTCAGTCTCAATACTCAGGTGATGTCAGGTGAGTAGATGAAGTTACTCGGTCTCAACCGTCAGATGATGTGATGTGAGTCGGTGTAGTTACTCAATTCTCAATTCTCGGGTGATGTCAGGTGAGTCGGTGTAGTTACTGGTTCTATGGTAGGACACCACTTGGGACCAGGGAGTCGTCGTACTGATATTGTTCGGCCGCTCACCCAGTTCCTTGGACAGTGTGATCTACACGACGACTCGCTTTACACCGAACGTACAATCAGTACATTGGAAATATTTGTAATTCATGTTAATCCGATATCACATATGACACAGTGCTTATAAATGGATGCGTAGAAACCCCACATTGAAAACAATGCACCTCGAGTATCTTTGCAATCCCCTGTAAAGTGTCTTTGGGTCTTAATCTGTGTTGTTGATTATTTTGGTTTGATAGGTTCCCTTGTTGATTTGATAGGTTCCCTTGTTGGTTTGATAGGTTCCCTTGTTGGAATCGGCGTCGTCCTATTATTGACCAGTGGCTTAATCTGCATCGTCTTCGTAGTCAACAGGTGAGAATCGGCTTATTTTGTCCTGCGTCAGAAACAGAGTCGACATCACTTACGTCCGTGCGTATCATCCACACACATACAATCAAGCATGCACAACCACGCACGCACACACGCACACACGCTCGCACGCACACACACACACACACATACACACATACACAAAAAATCTATTGCAATACACTGTGTTTTTCTTTTCTTTACTCTAATTGAAGTGTGTTTTTATGCAGCCATGTTTGTCCGAGGTGTTGACAAAGGCTTCTCTCAATGCACGCAGTTTGTACGGCCTTATCGTCCATACCATGTTGTCCACATCATCCTGACTATTTCGTATTCCCTTCTTGTATACTGTTTTCCCGGTGTTCGCTTTTTACATATTGTTTGCCATTCGGATGTTCTTCGAATGTACCTGCTATTTCGTCCACCCCATCACCAATTAATTATTTTTACTGTTATAATTATGTCATTATCTTTCTTAAGTAATGTTCAAGTCTTTGCTTCCCAAATTGTTTTGCGAAACCGATGTCTTTCTCCTCCGGCTTTTTTACCCGCCACTGTCGCCATTCCAATGACATTTATCATGTCCCTCTTCCAGCATTGTCGTGGCTTCTCAGCCACTATTCCCTCCAGTGTCAAACATATAATTTATGCATGTAAATATTGCAAATGCAATCTGTGTTCCAGACGAAGACGATTCCATATCCTGGAAATACATAAACGACAAGAGAGATTTGCCGCTGGTCGGACGTGTGCAAGAGCGTCTTCATGAAAAGTGGAGATGCCCCACTAGTCTGGCAACATGGATGTGATTTCCCACAGAAGATGAACTCTTGGTCATAGCCATATTATTGACATTTACAACCAAACATTAACTACTGCTGTCATAGCCGCTCGCGCACTGTATTGGACTATATTGGAAGCTCGAACCGCAACGAACTACGCATGACAGTGAAACACCTGTTCAGCCTACAGCAAGAGTAAGGAACGGGACTGCACAAAATACCGAACTGGGTAATAAATGCTTTGGTTTACAGAACAAATACAATAAAAATCAGAAGACGACATGCGAGTGCAAAGATAAGTATGGTTAGTGCAATCTTAATAATCTAATGTTTGAATACATAATAATATAACATTTCGCATAATGTAATAATAAAATTGGATTGGACGAAACTGTAGTTTTGTCGTCTTGGGAAGTGGAAACAGGAAGTGAGGGAAGTGATCATTTACTAGCGAACATCGCGGCTAGATTTACATGGGACACGTTGGTATCGAATGTGTGTAATGTTTTGATAATAGCATTTGTTCTGCCTACTGTATATCCAGGATAACATTAGATGATGTGAATAATTCGGGTAACAAATGTGTGGGGACATTTGGAAATTTTTTCCTGGAACTTTAGCCCGATTTACCGTTTCTATGTTTGTTGTAGGACGAACGTGTTCTGATTCGGAGTAGACATAGACTTTTACCTTAACATAATCATCTGTTAGTATAATTGATTTGACTTAGGACCACGTAGACATGTGTGCATACCCAGAAGCGACTACGTGCATGCAAATAGAATCTCTCGTTTACATTGATATCAGCATCAACTCAGTATCACAGAACGACAGACAGACAGCGACACGAGGATACTATAATATGTCAACAAACACACAGGACAAACACGAGCGAACACACAAAGTAAACAGCTGCCCGCATATGACCAGGACTACAATCACGCAGCTGTTGATGTGTGTGGCTACAACAACTACATATGACCAGGACTACAATCACGCAGCTGTTGATGTGTGTGGCTACAACAACAACATATGACCAGGACTACAATCACGCAGCTGTTGATGTGTGTGGCTCAACAACAACATATGACCAGGACTACAATCACGCAGCTGTTGATGTGTGTGGCTACAACAACAACATATGACCAGGACTACAATCACGCAGCTGTTGATGCGTGTGGCTACAACAACAACAACATATGACCAGGACTACAATCACGCAGCTGTTGATGCGTGTGGCTACAACAACAACATATGGCCAGGACTACAATCACGCAGCTGTTGATGTGTGTGGCTACAACAACAACATATGACCAGGGCTACAATCATGCAGCTGTTGATGTGTGTGGCTACAACACACGAATCACAGAACAACTCGTCTATTTCAAAAATAGAAGTTCATTAATGCGTTCCTCTAGTTGTCTTGTACTGAACTATCGATATGAAATAAATAAAAAATTAACAAAATAGTGTATTATATCAATACAACACCGATGCTGACACAATGACGACTGCCTTGGTTTCCTAAATGGTCTCCATATCACGCGTATACGAAGAAGACGTGGATCAGTCACATATTACAAAGTCCATTGCGATTTCGCGATGTCCATCTACTAGACGAACTTAGAGGTTCCACCTCAACTGGAACAGTACAAGAGCCAGTGACAAGATACGTGCTCAGGCACTACCGAGGTCATTTGAATAATACCGAGGTCATTTGAATAATATCGAGGTCATTTGAATAATATATATATTCGTGTACAGGCCAACTAACTATGTCTAATTTGCGTACTGATTGATTTATATATATATATATATATATATATATATATATATATATATATATATATATATATATATATATATATATATATATATATATATATATATGCATATACATACATACATACATGGCAGGCTTTGAAGATGCGTTTTATCTGATTTTATCGATGAATAAAATAAACACTCAGTTTGATCTATCCCGATATCAGTTTCAACCAGAAATAAAAGGACTGTTGGCATTGCAAACGCATGATAGGTGAAATTGTGCCTACGAAAATCCATGGGAACTTGAACTGCAGAGCCGACAGGAAAGCTTAGGCTTGCTGGTTCAGCGGCAAGTGCATGTCTGCTGTCAACAGGCGGTTGCAACGAGGAATCACGCAGAACCTGTCCGTGGAGGTAATGATACACTTGCTTAGATAAATTAACTTCTTCCCTTATGCCCTGGCCTTGTAGTAAATAATATACGAACAGTGAAAGTCACCACAGACACAGTGACGACTGCACGGCCACATGACGACAGCACGGCCACATGACGACAGCACGGCCACATGATGACAGCACGGCCACATGACGACAGCACGGCCACATGACGACAGCACGGCCACATGATGACAGCACGGCCACATGATGACGCTGTGCCGAAGTATTTGCGGCATTCGTAAATTGTTATATGTTTGATAAAAAGTAATCCACATTTGTGAGAAGGAGGCGTAATTCTGGTGGAATGAATACGAGAATAGTCAATAAGACCATTATGCAGACTCCTTATAAAACTCCTGGTCTGCATTATGGTAAATAATAGTGGCCCTAACATAGAGCCTTGCGGCACACCACACATCATTGTCTTGTGATTTGAATTTACATTGTTGTAAGTGTCATGTGTTCTAGGTAACATAATATTATGTGGGACTGGTTGAGAACACGTTCGAGTCGATTATACATCAGACGCTCCAAAATTGTTGAGAAACATGGCAGAATTGAGATTGGTCTGTAGTTGCAGAAGTTATTCAGTTCATTAGTTTTATGTATTGGAATTACTTTTGCTATTTTTAGTTGATGTGGAATTACTCCAATAGAAAATGAATTGTTAAATATATGCGATAGTAGGGGAGATATTTGGGGACTTATTTCTCGCATAATATGTGAATCAATGTTGTCAAAACCACTAGACGTGTTAGACTTAATGTTGCGTAATGGTGAAACAATTTCATCGGGGCTTGTGGGTTGGCAGAACAAACATTAGGGTCATTACCTGTTGTGGGTATGTCTTTAACACGATTTGACGCCACATGTATAACATAATCGTTGAAATCGTTTGCTGTGTTTTTTGGGTTTGAAGTTTCTGAGCCGTCCAACAAAGTGAAGCTCGTGCTCGGGTTTGTTATTTTTGATTTACATTTCAAGATTTGTTTAATTACCTGTCATGATTCTTTGCATTACCTTTTTGGGGATCAAATTTATTTTATAATGATTGTTCTTTGAAAGCCTTATTATATGTGTCAGTTTATTTTGATATGTTTTGTAGGTTGTTTCATTGTCAACTGTTAGGCTCTTTTTAAATTGCTTATATGACATAATGTTTGTGATTGCTTGAGGTTAACATTCCCTTGGTCAACCCTTCGGAACTGGGATTGTCTCTAACTTTAATTTTTTTAATAGGGAGACAATCATCAAGTAATGTTGTCACAGATCGGAGATCGTGTGAGGTTGTATATAATTAGCTCGTTTACTTTAGTCACCTAGCGACAGAAATGTTGGTGAGTAAGAGTCGTGCTAGTGGCGCCGAATAGCGACCGATGGCTAATCTAGAGATCGGAAATTTATTTATGTTTCCAACTGATTAACAAATCAAGGAAATATTATTATGTTTGGTATCGTTGAAAAAACTAGTTGTCTACTGATTTTGTTTATCCTTGTTTTCTAGGCAAATTATGGCGTAGAACGAATAATTTTAGATAAAGTCGATGTTGTTTTTAGTGTCGGTGATAGCACAGACCCAGCAGCAGAGGCTCTCCAGCCACGTGACAGTCAGGTTCCAAATAACATCTAAGAACGTACATGGTTCCTCTCGGAATAACCCTATTTGCCCAACGGATTCGTGGAAGTTGGAGGATGCGACGCACCGGCAGCAAAGACCATCTTGCCGTTGACAGCCGCACAGCCAGCTGTCACTACCGACGACATGATTCTACTTCCGCCGTCTCCACTGGAGATCGTATACACGCCATCTTACTCGCCGTTGTTGGGGCTGTAGTGAAATACATTCGTTGACACAACACAATAAGGTATGCATGACAGCACTCGCCGAGCACGCCGTACGAAATACAACACTCCCCGAACACGCCGTACGAAACACCACACTCCCCGAACACGCCGTACCCAAGATAGCACTCGCCGAGCACGCCATACGAAATACAACACTCGCCGAGCACGCCGTACGAAATACAACACTCACCGAGCACGCCGTACGAAATACAACACCCACCGAGCACGCCGTACGAAATACAACACACGCCGAGCACGCCGTACGAAATACAACACACGCCGAGCATGCCATACGAAATACAACACACGCCGAGCACGCCATACGAAATACAACACTCGCCGAGCACGCCATACGAAATACAACACTCACCGAACACTCCGTACGCAAGACAACACTCACCGAGCACGCCATAAGAAATACAACTCTCACCGAACACGCCGTATGCAAGACAACACTCACCGAGCACGCCGTACGAAATACAACACACGCCGAGCACGTCGTACGCAAGACAACACTCGCCGAGCACGCCGTACGCAAGACAACACTCACCGAGCACGCCGTACGAAGTACAACACACGCCGAGCACGTCGTACGCAAGACAACACTCACCAAGCACGCCGTACGCAAGACAACACTCACCGAGCACGTCGTACGCAAGACAACACTCACCGAGCACGCCGTACGAAGTACAACACACGCCGAGCACGTCGTACGCAAGACAACACTCGCCGAGCACGCCGTACGCAAGACAACACTCACCGAGCACGTCGTACGCAAGACAACACTCACCGAGCACGCCGTACGAAATACAACACACGCCGAGCACGTCGTACGCAAGACAACACTCGCCGAGCACGCCGTACGCAAGACAACACTCACCGAGCACGCCGTACGAAATACAACGCTCACCGAGCATATATATATATATATATATATATATATATATATATATATATATATATATATATATATTTATATATATATGTATATATATATATGTATTATATATATATATATATATATATATATATATATATATATATGTATATATATATATATATATATATATAAATATACATATATATATACATATATATATATATATATATATATATATATATATATACATATATATATATATATATATATATATATATATATATATATATATATATATATATAAATATATGTATATAACATTAACTAACATTAACTAAATTTAAGAAAAACGTTGTGATTAGTACATATAATTGTTGGGGAAGATGTGATGTTCGCCACAAAATGGTTTGGTTTGTGTATAGACATCGTATCTAGCATTACTTGCATTTGAATATTGTATTGTTTTCGTTAAAATCTTGTGAAATATCATACATATGGAACTGCCTTCCATATAGGTTTCACATGGAGGAATGTATGTAGTTAACTAAGTTGTGAACGTTAGTTATAATGAAAACAGCACACCATAAATAACAGCGAACGTTTTATTCAGCCCAATAGCACAAACAAGACAATTAAGTCGTGTTGCAGCCTTATATAACACCCACAACCAGTTACTGGGCACCGTCGACTCAGCTACATATTGGGTCGTCACAGTGCACAAAAAGCTCTCATGAAGTAAACGTATCAATTCCATTGTAAAGAACCAGACCTAGCGAAAACCAGCGAAAACCTTCATACAATGCAACATCAGCTCACACCCTACGAAGACTAGAGCCCAAGTATATACCACCTTAATCCGATCTCTCCCTGAATATACTTTTCCAACCTGGGATCCCTGTTCTCAGAAGAAAAAACAATAGGACAATATGTACAAAGATGATCAGTACGCTTTACGATATTGGAGTACAAGTACTATTGCAGTGTCACAACTATATTGGAGTACAAGTACTATTGCAGTGTCACAACTATATTGGAGTACAAGTACTATTGCAGTGCCACAACTATATTGGAGTACAAGTACTATTGCAGTGTCACAACTATATTGGAGTACAAGTACTATTGCATTGTCACAACTATATTGGAGTACAAGTACTATTGCAGTGTCACAACTATACTGAAGGAGCAGAACGTCCAAACACTGCAGGAGCGGTGTGCCCAGGCAAAGGTGATACTGTTTTACCGAGGAGTCGCAACCCAGTCGGCATACAACGTCGGTATGACGTTGATTATTAGTTGTATATACGTTGCGACGTCGAACAACACAAATGCAACGTTTTCTCAGCGTCTGGTCATCGACGTCACAAGGACGTGGAAATTTGACATCCATGCAACGTTGTAATCACATCGACAGTTCAACCAACTAGTTTCATCTATAAATACAACGTTTTTACCACGTCTGGTCATCGACGTCACAAGGACGTGGACATTTGATGTCGCCACAACGTTGAAATCAAGTCGACAACCAAACCCAACGTCTTCACAACGTCTGGTTATCAACGTTATAAGGACGTGGAAATTTGACATCCATGCAACGTTGTAATCATATCGAAGCTGGTTGATATCTGGCTATTCACTGCAACCAGAAGAGGACCATCATTTGTCCAAGTTACAACCAGGCTGTGGAATGTTCTATCAACAGACCTAGTAAATCTGGCCACTTTGGAAGCCTTCAGGCAGTGTCTACAGAAAAATCTAACTTTCATAGGAAAACATTGCAATATCGCATGGTAAATTATTGTTCACACTTTATTTTAGTGTTATTAGCTCTCTTCTGCTGCAACGCACATAGTACATTATTACTCTAACAGGCTATGCTTATTAGGAAGATATACTTTATCTGACATGCGAGGATCTTTTGGTCATTCATGTGATATTATTTCAATATAGTGAACACGTCTACTATAATCCCCCCTCTCTCTCTCTCTTCCTCTCTCTCTCTCTCTCTCTCTCTCTCTCTCTCTCTCTCTTTCTTTTTGTGTTGTTGTTGTATTAGGAGCAGTAGATATGTTTGTTGGCTTTGGTTATTTTCGTTTTCTTTGTCGCTGTTGTTGTAGGAGTAGTAGTAGTAGTTATTGTAGGCTTTTTGGTTGCTGTCGTTTTATTGATTATGTTGTCGTAGAAATAGTTGTTGTTGATGTTGTTGTGGTTGTTGTTGTTGCTTGCTCTGTGGTTGTGGTCGTAGAAGCCGTTGTTGTTGATGTTGTTGTGGTTGTTGTTGTTGTTGTTGTTGTTGACCCTTTGGTTGTCGTTTTCTTGTTCGTTGTTGTCGTAGGGGCAGTTATCGTTGTTGTTGGCTTTTTGGTTGTTGTCGTTTTCTTTGTCGTTTTTGTCGTAGGAGCAGTTGTTGCTGTTTTTGTCGTTGGGTGTTTGGTTGTAGTTGTCTTCTTAGTAGTCGTAGTTGTAGTGGTCCGGTCGTCGACTTTCTTACAGTCAATATCAATGTTTCCTTGCCAGCTTTGTGGAACTAAAGCAAATAAAAAATACAATTAGATTAGAACATGAAATAACATCGTTCAAGTTTGTTGCTATGTTTGTGCGCGCGCATGTTGTTGCTTATTGGTTGGTGTGTGTGTGTGTGTGTGTGTGTGTGTGTGTGTGTGTGTGTGTGTGTGTGTGTGTGTGTGTGTGTGTGTGTGTGTGTGTGTGTGTGTGTGTGTGTGTGTGTGTGTGTGTGTGTGTGTGTGTGTGTGTGTGTGTGTGTGTGTGTGTGTGTGTGTGTGTGTGTGTGTGTGTGTGTGTGTGTGTGTGTGTGTGTGTGCATGTATGTGGTACCTACTTGATTTGGTAAAATGTGTATTGTGTTTCCAGCCCTAAATTTCATGGTTGCTTTTCTTCTGCTTTAAGGCCCGTTCACACGAGCGATTAGTTGTCCGATTGGTCGGGCGACAAAGTGTCGCTAAAACCAATTGGACGTTCCGTTTCTTGAAAGCAGCAAGAGATTAAGCGTTTAATTAGCTAGGTTACTTTGTCTTGTCAGTGTCAACTTTAGGACAATCTACAGAACCTCGAAATGTTTAAGACGAAACATGTTTGCGGGGACATTGGCAGTGTTAAGCAAATGAACACCAACTTTGGAAGATAGCGATGAGTTGATTCGTGACATACACCAGCACGCACGCACGCACGCACGCACGCACGCACGCACGCACGCGCACACATATATGGATATGGGGTTACAATGGATTCTACGGATGGCAGCAGCGTAATTAGCGATTGGATGAGATGGATACGTACCTTTGAGACGTGCTGTACAAGAGCCGTCATCTTCGAAGAATACCGCAATGCACGTGTGAGGTCCACATAAATAATCACGGTCTTCGCTGTTGATGGAGTGTCGGCGGAAACATTTGGTCTCCTTCAGTGGTGTCCATTTATTTGGTTTACCAACATTTGAGACACACACGTTTGGTGCTCTCCCGTTCGGTTTTACTTCAGCTTTAAATGTAAACGCTAGTCGTCCAGACGACGCGGCACTGGCACGTCATAGAGGCGGTCGTATTGAACTTGATCTTTGCATTGTTGACATCTGTTACCATTCCCGTGCAATCGTGTATTTCATTGGCTGAAATGATATATTGATAGATATTTAACAAAGTATTTAAGCATTTAACACAATCGCCCGAACGGGCATGCGACAAATATTTATAGAGAGACGATTTGATGACTAGTTTTTCACGAATATAATCGTTTCGGCCTACTAGTTATTTTCGCGAATATCGAATCTTTTTCTTTGGGGTGAAATTATCGTATGTGAAAAAGAAAGGAAACATGAAATGACACACACCGATCAAAATGTGGTACATACAATGTGACACTACCACAGAGAAACCGCCTAAGCCGTGGCCCGAGACAGGCTTTTCGTGGTGGTTTGAATGATATGTGTGCAATAGTACGTACAAGTGAGAGGCGGGCGCCAACTGAAGACCACGCCCAGACAAAGCAGAAACAGCGCGGCCAATGTTATGCACCGTCCGGTCATGTTTACGAACCTATCAACAAAATAACTAAATACTGACTCGGATTTCCTATCTGACATAACGATGCCACAATACTTACACAACGCATGCAGCAATGATCGTGACATTGCCTGATTAATCAATTACATGTACAATAAACGAATTTACATTGTTTTCCTGTATTCAGATCTTTCCTGAAAATCCTTCCTGAAAACGAACACAGAATTAACGCCGGATTGGACTCGATGAGCTGATATAATATCATTGGAAATTCGAAATGAAAAGTCAAATACTAATGGCTAATAATTTGTAATAAGGTTTCAGCCATAATGTTTACAGAATTAAGCAGGGTTCCTTTTGTCGACCTAAGCTGGACATGGTCAGAGTCGATTTTTGACGGTCCCGGTGTGACATTATATCTCCCCTAGTTACCCTCGGCATAAACTTCCACCATAGAATAAGTTACTTCAAACAAGGACAATCTCCCTAGTTAAAATCACACTATGGATTTTTAATAAAATCGTTGATTTTCAATAACTCTTAATCATAACATCAATAAAAATATTCGTTCTGCGGTAGTGTGTAGCATTCTACACCGGACCCGTCTTTAGTAAATAGGACTCTATAAATGTAACAGTCCAATCAAATTAAATAACTCGTGGGTTAGACTCATGTGTTAATCAGGGTCGGCCGCCTAAACAACAAAATACACACCTGTCTTCATAAGGCACCTTGGGTGGGGAGAGAGAAATATTTAAAGTGGAAGAATTGAATTTAATTGAAAATTTATTTATTTGGTATGACCAAAATAAGAATACAAGGCAATATAATGTAATATAAAACAGTCGTTGAATGAATAACATTGAATAATGGAAAGCGAACAAAAAAGAACTAAAAAGAAAGGAAACATGGAAAACCGAAAACAAATGTATGAAATAATATAAATTTGAATCAACCATTAATTAATATTACAATTTACACTGACTTCACCATAGGATTTCATTGTTTGAATGATGCAAAAATATACATATAGATGTACATATTCATATAGATATAATGTGTAACACCATTTCAAGCAAAATTCATCGTGTACTAGATACAATGTACAAAGTTTAATATTACACAATCAAGGAGAAAGTGCAAAGATATAATTGTATTCCATTATATATATATATATATATATATATATATATATAAATATATAAATATATATATATATATATATATATATATATATATATATATATATATATATACATAAATATATATATATATATATATATATATATATATATATATATATATATATATATATTGTCTGTCCAGATATATATGTGCCCTAGGGGGAAGTCGTAATCAATAATTTAAGAATGCCCATATTTATACCTAAATGGGTAACAACTTCATAATAAACACACATCGGAATGTAAATTTACAATCAATTGTTTATGTTACACCTTTCAGTTACTGGAGGCGAGGCACATTTGAGACATGGAACATTATATGTGCAGTTTGTCAAATATTTCCTGTTTTTACAGGAGGAAGATACCCTAGGATATCTTCCCTCCTGAGGGCAGACATCCAGGGAAAGATCTCGGCCGCAGTGCACGCTGTTCGCTACTGGGAAGCCTGTTATTCCTTCGCCCAGTTTACTGAGATAATAAGCAATGCAATCATAATGAACTTTAATTTAATAATAACATGAAATCATCAAAAACAGAATAAATTATTTGAAACTCATCAAGATTTTTAAAGTTGACAACAACTGTGTTAATAAATGCTAAACCAACTTCCGACAACTTCCGACAATTTCCGACAACTTCCGACAACCGCACAAATGTTTTCTTCTAAAACACGAGTCACGCTTTACGGTGATACATGTAATGCAATATGAACAAACGCATGCACACACGCGACCGTAAATGCACAACACGCACATGCATCGTGCAAATAAGTGCACATGTGCAAACCTCATAACCCGGTACAGGACGTTTTGTGGCTGCTAAGTATATTTACAGAACAGACACGCTCACACTGTGTATAACACAACCATCGCCTCGTAATACCCACTAACAGAGATGTAGTAATTACTTCAAGTGCCGCTTCTTTGACGAACAACAGCCTCTGACACTAACGTCGAAACTCGTGTAGTGATGCGATGCTAATTTAAATTACAGACTTTGAGCCGTTGCTCGTTTATGGCTGTTTTGAATTGTGACGTTCCCACACTGAACTAGCTATGTTTGTGTCGTACTAATACTTGTATATTTAGGCTGTTGATCCACACAATAGCGTTGGTGGAGGCTGTAGAAGTCATTACTGGTTATTTTAAACATACTTAACCGGAGTTGAAAATATGGAAAGTACAAAGACTGTTTAATTATATATATATATTGCCATAATTAAACACACAAATACATTATGTCCGGTTTACATAAAGTTAAACTTTGATTATAAATTGCTGAAACCTGAACCATGAACAACATTAATAATAATAATAATAATAATAATAAAGATTAGTGACTGGATCTGGCTCAGCCAAATGTCATAATTACTCATTAAGCTCACTTTTGACAAATTGGAAATGCAAACATAAACACATAGTATAGAAGGCGTATCGATACACGTATTGCACAGACAAAATACCGCGACAGACCGACATACCGGTAGTAGCTCGCAACACCATTTAGTTTAGGAATCGTTGTTGTCGCTTATGCTTTTTTCACCGCCTTCATTTATGAATTTCCTAGACATAAATTTCACCGTTATAGTTCGCTCTTTTTGGCTACATTTATCTAGACGATTTTAAAATATATTGCGATTGCACAGTACAATATATTAATCGACATGATATATTAATCAATTCAACCTTTGTCACTGGTGCAGTGTGTAAACAACCTTGTGGGTGTGCCCGGATCAAATTGACTGGCTAAGTTATTCTTGTGACAACGACAAGTAGGGATTAGACGAGCGTCGTGGCATGAATGTGGTATGAGGTTTGCTGTCCACTCGTGCTTGTCTATGCGATAGTCCTTCCATACCCACTACCCAATAATATCAAACTTTACACGAACACTTAAGTGAAAGTTAATTGGGAATTTGTAATTTAAATTAAATTAAATTATCACTCTTAGTAAAGTTAATTAATTTAATTAAATAAAATTTTGTTAATTGAGTTAATTATTAACAATTGAAATTAATCCATGCCTGGTACAAATAATAAAGCAAACGCACTAACGCACGCACGCACGCACGCTCGCACACACACGACTTGGATTTGTTTATTTCGAAACTCTTCCCAAGACGTTTTTGTGATACATACGCGCTCGAATGTTTATCCACACGAACCATCTAGTTTGGTAATATTTATCCACACGAACCATCTAGTTGGGTAATATTTATCCACACGAACCCTCCAGTTGTGTAATATTTATCTACACGAACCATCCAGTTGGGTAATATTTATCCACACGAACCCTCCAGTTGTGTAATATTTATCTACACGAACCATCTAGTTGGGTAATATTTATCCACACGAACCCTCCAGTTGGGTAATAGTTATCCACGCGAACCATCCAGTTGGGTAATATTTATCCACACGAACCCTCCAGTTGGGTAATATTCAATCGTTCACTTTTACTGCAAACACCTTCTTTGGTTACGTCAAAATTACTATTACAGGTAGAACCGTAACACGAAAGGATTCATGAGTAGCAAACAGTACCAACATGAAAGTTTCCGAGCAGTGTGGGAGTGCATATTCACATGGTAATGTATAATTCCGTCATATCGGACCAATTAGGAGAACTATTACATATAGGGAACGAGAGTTAATTATACCCCTGCACAAAGCAATTGGCTCAGAATGCTAGCGTATGACCGAAAACTATATATGAGGCAATGTCAACCTTCCACACAAAATGCCTTCGAAACATAATGCGAATATTCTGGCCACAAACGATTTCCAACAAAGAACTGTTCAAAATAACAGCACACGTTAACATGAATGACACACCACAAGAAGACGAAGATGGATCGGCCAGATGTCGCGAAAGAAGGACGCCAAAGTAGCCAGACAGTCTTGAGATGGACACCCGAAACAAAACGAAAGACGACGACTAAAACCACCTGGAGGAGAACTGTGGAGGGAATTACAGGAAATACACCCCAACTAGGGCCATAATACACCAAAACTAGGGCCAGGCTGCTAAATACACCCCAACTAGGGCCAGGCTGCTAAATACACCCCAACTAGGGCCAGGCTGCTAAATACACCCCAACTAGGGCCAGGCTGCTAAATACACCCCAATTAGGGCCAGGCTGCTAAATACACCCCAACTAGGGCCAGACTGTTAAATACACCCCAACTACGGCCAGGCTGCTAAATACACCCCAACTAGGGCCAGGCTGCTAAATACACCCCAACTACGGCCAGGCTGCTAAATACACCCCAACTAGGGCCAGGCTGCTAAATACACCCCAACTAGGGCCAGGCTGCTAAATACACCCCAACTAGGGCCAGGCTGCTAAATACACCCCAACTAGGGCCAGACTGCTAAATACACCCCAACTAGGGCCAGGCTGCTAAATACACCCCAACTAGGACCAGGCTGCTAAATACACCCCAACTAGGGCCAGGCTGCTAAATACACCCCAAGTAGGGCCAGGCTGCTAAATACACCCCAAGTAGGGCCAGGCTGCTAAATACACCCCAACTAGGGCCAGGCTATTAAATACACCCCAACTAAACGACATAAGTGGAAAAGTCTTGGTTTGTCATTATACGCCGGTAGGCGCGGAGAGGGGTAAATAGATAAGTAGAAAACAACTGTCATGTCTCATTGTGAATGTTGCATGCAAGCTTGGATGTCATGTTTCATTGTGAACGTTGCATGCAAGCTTGGATGTCATGTTTCATTGTGAACGTTGCATGCAAGCTTGGATGTCATGTCTCATTGTGAACGTTGCATGCAAGCTTGAATGTCATGTCTCATTGTGAACGTTGCATGCAAGCTTGGATGTCATGTTTCATTGTGAACGTTGCATGCAAGCTTGGATGTCATGTTTCATTGTGAACGTTGCATGCAAACTTGGATGTCATGTTTCATTGTGAACGTTGCATGCAAGCTTGGATGTCATGTTTCATTGTGAACGTTGCATGCAAGCTTGGATGTCATGTTTCATTGTGAACGTTGCATGCAAGCTTGGATGTCATGTTTCATTGTGAACGTTGCATGACAGCTTGGATGTCATGTTTCATTGTGAACGTTGCATGTAAGCTTGGATGTCATGTTTCATTGTGAACGTTGCATGCAAGCTTGGATGTCATGTTTCATAGTGAACGTTGCATGCAATTTTGGATGTCATGTTTCATTGTAAACGTTGCATGCAAGCTTGGATGTCATGTTTCATTGTGAACGTTGCATGCAAGCTTGGATGTCATGTTTCATTGTGAACGTTGCATGCAAGCTTGGATGTCATGTTTCATTGTGAACGTTGCATGCAAGCTTGGATGTCATGAGCTTAGTTGACTGTTTGTTGACCGCTACTCGTTGCGTGCGTGCGTGCGTGCGTGCGTGCGTGCGTGCGTGCGTTAAAATAATTTACGGTGACTTGAATTATTGCATTTTTTGTATCGTGCATATATGTGATATACGTCAAAATGTTCCTATGCAGCCATTGTTGGCTGGCATTTGTCACTTGTGGACCACTACATAACTAGCTCAATTGATGCATTAGTAGTGTCAAGAAAACGACATTGAACTAATATTAATGTTACAATTGTCAAATGTTCGGAAGAAGGTCCGGAACTGCATCCTTTAAATACGCTTTCCTGCAACATAACATACCTTTTAGCAGCAGATATCAGCAAGCTAGACAGTCAGTGATGTTTCATAGACGGCTAGCTTCCTCGTACTAAATTTTTTCTCCTACAGCCGATTAATATAAAAAGTGAGCTAATTAAAAAGATGCATTCACGAACACTCAGTGCACTTGACCGAACAAACAATATTTAATTTGGGGTGGCAGGTAAACAATACCTTATACATAATGCATTAGATATAACGTGGAGTAGCTCGCATATTAAGTGCTACAAAACATGACACCGCTCACTTTAACAAGATTTAACAAGATTTAACAAGATTTGCCATCCAAGCCAAAGGCCCAGATGGCAAGTGGACAAGGAAGCCATTGGCTTATCGAGAGTCCAACAATGTTCATCTACTTATAACCCGCCTTCCTGAGATATGTGTCAACCTTGTTTTTAAATATATTCACGCTGCTAGCAGTTACACAATCTGTAGACAATTTGTTCCATTCATTTATTGTCCTCTGTGAGAACGAGTGCTTCCTGGTGTCCAATCTACATTGATCCTTTACTAATTTTACCTCATGTCCTCTAGTTCTGCTATCCTTCTTGAGTGAGAAAAACATATTTCTATCAATATTTTCATACCCATTCAATATCTTAAAAAACTTCAATCTGATCTCCTCTTAACCTCCTTGTCTGTAGAGTTGTTAAACCACATTCTTTCAGGCGTTCTTCATAACTAAGGTCTCTCAGTTCTGGAATCATTTTAGTTGCTCTCCTTTGTATGCGTTCAAGCGTATCTATATCCTTCTTACGATATGGTCTCCCGCACACGCACACACACGCACACACACGCACACACACGCACACACACGCACACACACGCACACACACGCACACACACGCACACACACGCACATACTATGATCTATTGTTGTATATACGAACATATTCTAAATATATCTTGATAGTTCTCAAAACATAGCCTACAGCTATACTAAGTCACGTGCATCAGAAGAGTTGTCTTCCAGTGATCTTATCGTCCCACCAAATCGCACAGTAGCGCAATTTACTTTGCATGTTAGCGTTATGTCATGTTAGCATTATGTCATGTTAGCGTTATGTCATGTTAGCATTATGTCATGTTAGCGTTATGTCGTGTTAGCGTTATGTCATGCAACTCTTCCTGCTAGCGCAATTTCCAAACGACATACATAAAGTATTTTAAATCTTAGTGGTGTCGTCCCACCTTATTTCAACAAATGGCTGACATGAACATGCATTCCCGAAAATAAGCGTTACTAATATTGTCACACTAAAGAAGCACATATCTACAATGGTCGTTTGCAATAATGTATCGCTTTATTCATACCTTCCTCTTTCTTTCTCCTGGTCTGCTATCAGAGGAATCACATGAAATAATGTTAAAAAGAGTTTAGTTTAATAATAAAGAAAGTAGAAACATTTACCACAAAAAAAGCAAGTATAGACTTGACGCACAAGATAATGACCACCTGCACTAATTTACAACCCGCGCAACACCTAAATTATTTTGAGAAAGCCCAGTTTAAGAAGAAAAGTTGTATATACGTGCTCGTGTCTGATTGAAGAGAATTTGTATTCAGCACCTGGGATGATGCAGAACGCCAGAGCGTGTTCTTCCGTTCCGACAGTTCACTTCACGGCACACGTTTACGGTACACGTTCACAGTGTACGTTCACGGTGTACGTTCAGAGTGTACGTTCACAGTGTACGTTCACGGTGTACGTTCAGAGTGTACGTTCACAGTGTACGTTCACGGTGTACGTCCATAGCGTATGTTCACGACATTCATTGTTATTCGATGTTCATTATATATGTTGATGCTACATCTTGAATGTGTCTTGAATCAATGTGTTTTTATATTACCCGAGAAGCAGATCTGACAAAACCTTCTCGGCAATAGCTGAATATCTAATGTTATCGTGTTTTGAATTGGGCCTTTCTCACATGGACTAACTCTTTTTGTGTTGCACTCATACTTGTATATTGAGGTTGTTGATCTACACAATAGTTACGGTGGAGGCTGAGTGGACCTCCCCTGAAGGCGAACGTGTGAAAGTGGTTATGATCAGCGGTTTGCTCTTCATGCTGCTATCAATAATGCATTCACCTTCTTACTGATGTCACAAGTCCCCCTTTGAGAGTATAATCGAATCTGTCAATATGTTGTCACCGTATGTATAACAGGAGATGTATATGCGTTCACATGGCTTTGGTATTACTATTAAGATATCAGTCGAACTGTCGGTGACCAGAAAGCCGAGAATGTGTCCTTGTCACGAAACATAAATATTGAGAGGTAAAATACACACAGATGATGTTGTTATTTAACAAAGGCCGTCCACTTGGTATATTAATGAGTTGAGTTGAGTTACAAGAGCAAACAAAGATATTAAATTTGTGAGATTAATAGTAGGTGCCCACTCGAGTATATTTGAACACAACGCCCTGTTTCTGCCCTGTAACAAGGCATGACTGTTTGCAAACACTGCCGTTGGCAGAGCATAAGTTACTGGAAAGCTATTTTAAAGACAATCGATACCTATCGGTCAGGACGCCAATGCAGAGATTTAAACAATGGCAATAAGTGAGAGAAAGGAGGAGACATGCCAAACAACGTTGCACACTTTCCTCCCGTCGCATCAGCGTCGAACAATCTGACTAAGAACGAAATCGACGTCTCGCCAGTGACAGCCGCTGTTGGTGTAGACTGTGTGTGCTGAGACTTGTCTTTGGTACGTCAGATGTTTCACTGTAACCTGACAATGTGTTGCATGAATAATAGCGACGTGTACACTGAGAAAAAATATTAAGAAAGGGTATCTGGCTCTAAGAACCACTTTACTCATCCCACTGATAACAACAACACCAAACCAATTTCTCCCGGAAACATTCACCCATACTGCAATTTCCACAAAGGTTATTCACTCATAAAAAGGTTATAATTCCACCAGTGCATCTTGGCCGCAAGGGTGACTGCCAAGTACAAGAGTACCCTGTTGAACATGTATTGTTCGGGAAGAAACTAAACTTTAATTGGCAGTGGACCCATCGTCGTTGGTCGGACGCATCCTGGCTAACCGGGGGGGGGGTAGTAGTGCTTTGCTATCCCTGGCAGATAAACCTGTTGAAACGTGGAATTTTAAGTTTTTCTCTCTGGGAATTAGACGCGACCCACCAAACTTCAAATTGTGTATCCAGAATTACCGTTTGTATTCGAATACCTGTTATTATACAATATTCGACCTATGTATGATTGTGACTATGTTGACATTCCACACGAAAGAAACGGACTGGCCACTGTTATTATATATACTTTCCTAATGATTTGTTTTAAGATACGCGATCGACATCACTCATTACACCCGAATAACTAACAACCACACAATTTCACAACTCGAATGGCCGTGAACAATTCTGCTCACGTCACGCACAACGTAGCTTCGCTTATCCGGGATCCGTGATATGGCGTCACCATTTGTCAACCTCCCTCATAAAGCTATAATATAGGCTATAATAATATCTCTATTAACTCACTATTGCCTGCAAGCTCCCCACCAGTGGCGCCGCATAGCGAATGTAAGTCATTCACGATTTCATCCGGCCAACATTCCACGTCGCAGCGTCCATTTTGCATTCATAATAAAGTTGTGGTAGTGGTGATATGCTGAGTGGTGCCAATGGCGCCGCATAGCGAATGCAATGTAAGTCACTCACGATTTCACTATTGCCACAATATACATTCGATGTGCACATTCCGATTCCGAAACTATGCTACATTCCGATTCCGAAACTATGCTACATTTACTCCATCTGAGGAACATAGAAGCTAAGCGCGAACTAAACGTTACCTGGAACGGGATCGGACTGGACAACACATCATCACCAGTGTACCTTGGTGTTCATCTTGGCAAAACATTATAATATAAAACACACATCTGTAACACCAAATAGGAGGTGAATGCACGAAACAACATCATCCGCCAACTTGCCAACTCTAAATGGGGAAGCAGAGCATCGACGCTAAGATCCAGCGGCCTATTCTGTTGCAAGATCAACACGTGTAAACAAGCTTAACCCTGCCCTGCATGACTGCTGCCGCATCACATCGGACTGCCTGAAACCTGCCAACATAGACAGTCTACATCTGCTGTCTGGCGTAGCTCCACCGGACATCAGGCGGACTGTTGACAAGCGGCAGACACAAAACACCAACAATACAACCACATATCTGCTATGAGCCGATTAAATTTACGGAAATGTTTTATGAACTTCACAAAACCGGTGAGCTTATCGCACAGTAGCACCGGACTGGAAATGTTGGAAACACGACTGCAAGAAACCACAACAGTCATCAAAACGTGATTGCAACCAGCTGAATCCCTGCCAGCAGGGTCTGACCAACCAGCTGAATCCCTACCAGCAGGGTCTGACCAACCAGCTGAATCCCTACCAGCAGGGTCTGACCAACCAGCTGAATCCCTACCAGCAGGGCCTGACCAACCAGCTGAATCCCTGCCAGCAGGGTCTGACCAACCAGCTGAATCCCTGCCAGCAGGGCCTGACCAACCAGCTGAATCCCTACCAGCAGGGCCTGACCAACCAGCTGAATCCCTACCAGCAGGGTCTGACCAACCAGCTGAATCCCTACCAGCAGGGTCTGACCAACCAGCTGAATCCCTACCAGCAGGGTCTGACCAACCAGCTGAATCCCTACCAGCAGGGTCTGACCAACCAGCTGAATCCCTACCAGCAGGGTCTGACCAACCAGCTGAATCCCTGCCAGCAGGGCCTGACCAACCAGCTGAATCCCTACCAGCAGGGTCTGACCAACCAGCTGAATCCCTACCAGCAGGGTCTGACCAACCAGCTGAATCCCTACCAGCAGGGTCTGACCAACCATGGTTCTGCTGGCATTCACTCAACCGGCTAGGAGATGGCACACATCAATGAACTTCTCTGTTTTAAATAAACGAGTTGTTCAGTGATTTGTGTGTTGTACCCACACACATAAACAGCTGCGTGATTGTAGTCCTGGTCATATGCGGGCAGCTGTTTACTTTGTGTGTTCGCTCGTGTTTGTCCTGTGTGTTTGTTGACATATTATAATATCCTATTGTCTGTCTGACTGTCCGTCTGTCTGTATGTGTCACAATTTTGGTTTTAGGATTGGCGGAAATCAAAGTGACTGGCTCGTGACAAACGCGCAGTTGCACCAATGTAGGGTGGAACATAAACATAACATAACATAACATAACATAACATAGAACCGTGGATAGTAATTGAGAATCCAATTGGAATTCTGTTTAATAAGAAAGAAAAACAATACAGTAAATACAGAACGGAGTATAGTATATAGTATATATCACACGTCGTAGGTGAATTGTCAGCTCACCCATTTACCAGTACAGATCCTGTATCAGGGCGTAGTTTGTGTCACTTTTTGACAGTTCAATGAAGATTCACAGTTCCGTGAATCGACAAAGAGAATACAGGGATATATTGTTACTGTGAGGATATACCGGGATGTGTTCGCTACGGTACTTCAACAGGTGGACCCAACCTCCCTGTTGTGTCGGGTCGGCCTGCCCACCAAACGAGGCAGCAACGACAGGGGTGACGAGCGAAAGGGCGTCACACGGAGCAGTCGCAAGTGATGTCAGCGGAAGTGTTGGCGTCGTGTGTATCAGTATCGTAGGAGACGACACAAGAATCAATCAACGGAGTGGCGGCGAACGTGGTGGCCTCACGCGGATCAGTCGAACGAGTTGACAGTGGACGGGTCGACGTCATCATCAAACAGCGCCAGCACATTGTCTCTGTTGTTGTTTCGGACACTCATGTCTGCCCGTATCAGTTTGTTCCAGGGGCCATCATCACTGGGTGTTGTTGTCGTTAGTGCTCGCAGTGGATCTTTTCTCACACGAAGGCATTGTCCCATCCAGCTCGTCGCATGTGGGCTAGCAGCGACACCGAACACCACCGCGCGGCTTGGATGGTCCTCGAGTGGACTTGGAGAGCCTCGCTGTATTCTGGTGACACGGCGCAGACAGCGGTAATTACATCCTTCTACCGCATCTGTTCTTATGGACCAACACTCTGCATTGTACAACAGCACAAACTCTACCAGCGACCGGAACAACCCCGGCTTTAGCTTCAACGGAACTATGTTGGAATCCCATACTTTTCCCAGTGTAGCAAACACCGCACCGGCCATTCCAGTCCTCCGCCGGACCTCCTTCGTGGCGTCCCCATCTCGACTGATGTTACTACCGAGGTACACAAAGTCCGTCACTGGATCAACAGCTGTGCCATCCGCAGCCTCCAGTTTCACTGGGATCACACCTCGGGTGTCCCTTTTCCGCCGTGCCACCCTCTCCTGGCCTGCCTACGTGTGCGTTGTTGCCGAGTATTCATTAACGTTACTGGGATGCACCACCGGCTTCCTCAACATCTGCCCACAAGCTTCACAACGGTGTGTGTTCTTCTCCTGCTCCGCTTACTCCCTGTGGCCCAGGTTGGTGACTGTGTGTGCATCGCCATCGCCATCGCCATCAGGTAGCCAACCGCCTGCTTTGAGCTCAACTAGTGTCAGCTCCCCGTCGTCGCACGGTGACAGGTGTGTGGGTCGGACATCCCTGAGACCATCAGTGTTCATGCTTGCTGGATTGTGGGTTGACGTCACACGTATCAATCACACGGAATGAAGGTGAACGGAAGACGTCACGCGGATCGATCGAACAAGATGGTAGCTGACATTGCGATGTCACACGTATGCAGTCAGGCGTGATGGCAGCGCTCGAGAAGATGTCACGCGTGGCCTCGTTGAAAACGAATGTGAACTCACCCACGTGTGGTTCAGGCTCAGACAACGTGTAAATGGCGACGAATACAGGTGGCGCTAGGAGCTCCATCAAGTGAAGTCAGGTTGACACTAAGACGTCTGGACGGAGAAGAATGTTGATTGTATACGTTAGTCGAGGACATTCGAAGATGTGATGAAGAGTGGTTAATTCTTGTACTAGCAAACACGATACATGTACACAAGGTTGAATCGAGTTACTTTACGATGAAGCTACAGCCACAAGCATGTCTCGGAGACGAGAAAACTAAGCAACGTTGTAGAACCCACAAAATAATCGTCTGCTTCTAAGTTCGTGCACATTCGTTAAATACTACGTCGGCCATATTGTTCCCGGAAGTCTAACTAATCAAGAGCAGAGTTTAATGCAACATAAACCATCCCTAGGATTGCGACATCACGTTCCTGGGACGTCGGGGTTAGGCCCTGTACAAAACTTAAGTTGTAGAATAGCCGTATTAAATGACCGACCAACAATCTTCAGATATTAAAATTCCAACAAGGACGCCTATCAATCCAATAAAATCGACATCACAGTTTACAACTCAAGGCCACTTTAGTGGGGAATGTAAGGATAATCGTGGTGGTAAACAGAAAACAAGGGCGTTGTTTTCAGAGTGGGGTTTCTCCGCATCCCTTTATAAGCACTGTATAACCTGTGGTATAAGTTGAACCTGATTTATACATATTACCAATATATATATATATATATATATATATATATATATATATATATATATATATATATATATATATATATATATATATATATATATATATATATATATAATAATAATAATATGTATCATTCAGGTTCATATATATTGGTAATATGTATAATTCAGGTTCAAATGATACCACAGGTGATACAGTGCTTATGCTTATATATATATATATATATATATATATATATATATATATATATATATATATATATATATATATATGCATATATATATATATATATATATATATATATATATATATATATGCATATATATATATATATATATATATATATATATATATATATATATATATATATATATATATATATACGACGACTGCCTGGTGTAACTACACCAACTCACGTTACATCATCTGAGGATTGTGACCGAGTAACTTAACCGACTCACCTGACATAACCTGAGAATTGAGACTGTGTAACTACGCAGATTCTCCTGACATCACCTCACGATTGAGATTGAGTAACTACAAAAATTCACGTGACATAACCCAGAAACTAAACCGACTCACTTGACACTTGACTGAAGATTGAGACAGAGTAACTACACCGACGCATCTGACGTAACATGAAGTTTGAGACTAAGTAAGCAATCCGATTCACCAGAAATCATCTGAGGGTTGAAATCGCCTAACATCATAGAAGAGGGCGTCGGGGTAGTGAACACACTCACTCGTTTCCTTGTGAAGATCTAGCATAAATTACACATACTTCCAATGTAATCATTCTACGTTAGGTGTAAAGCAAGTTGTCGTGTAGAGCGCATTGTCTAAGAAACTGGGTGAGACGGCTCTCTTGTTGCAAGGAGTGTCCTACCCCAGAAAGGAGTGTCCTACCCCAGAAAGGAGTGTCCTACCCCAGAAAGGAGTGTCCTACCCCAGAAATGAGTGTCCTACCCCAGAAAGGAGTGCCCTACCCCAGAAAGGAGTGTCATACCCCAGAAAGGAGTGCCCTACCCCAGAAATGAGTGTCCTACCCCAGAAAGGAGTGCCCTACCCCAGAAAGGAGTGTCATACCCCAGAAAGGAGTGTCCTACCCCAGAAAGGAGTGTCCTACCCCAGAAAGGAGTGTCCTACCCCAGAAAGGATAACTACACCAATCACACATCACTTGAGGATTGGGAATGTGTAACTACATCGCCTCAACTGACATCATCTGACGGCTGATACTGAGTAACTACAGCGACTCACCCGACATCACCTGAGGATTGAGACTGAGTAACTACATCGAATCACCCGATATCACCTGAGGGTTGAAACAGCTCAACATCACAGAGGAGGACGACGGAGTAGTGAACACACTCATTCGTTTCGTTATGGAGATAACTGTTGCCGCTTTGCTTCCATTTCCTCTGACGTCGTCTTCTTGTTTGTAGAGTCGTGCGGACTGACAGCTGTACTTGCTGTAGCGTCAGGGATAAATACACGCTGAGTTGTTCTAGTTTGTTCTGTCACTCGGTCTGAGGGCGAGTCTCGCAGCCTTGTCGCACGTCTCAAGAAGTCTCGGTTCGTCGACCATTGTTCAACCGTCTTTGGAGGGGTAGATTCACCAGTTACGCATCCGAATGACTCGTTCTGGGTCATTATTGGTCTTGTTTTTTGGTTGTAATCGTTTTCGTAGTTGTGACTGTGGACGTTGTAGCAGTACTAGTTGATGTTGGCTTTGTGGTTGTTGTCGTTTGCTCGGTCGTTGTTGTCGTAGGAGCAGTAGTAGTAGTTGTTGTTGATGTTGGCTTTTTAGTTGTTGTCGTTTTCTTGGTCATTGTTATTGATGGCGCAGTAGTTGTAGTTGTTTGTATTTTTTTTTCGTTTTCTTCTTAGTTGTTGTCGAAGGAGTAGTAGTTGTTGTTGGATTGTTGGTTGTCGTCGTTTTATTTGTCGTTGTTGTCGTAGTTGCAGTTGTTGTTGTTATTTTGTTGTTGTTGCTTTTGTCGTTGTTGACTTTTTGTTGTAGTTGTGTTCTTTATAGTCGTAATTGTAGTGTCGACTTGTTTACAATCAATATTAATGTTTCCTTGCCAGCTTTGTGGAACTAAAGAAGTTCTGTTACTACTTAAAATGTGACACTAGCGCGGTGAAACAGTAGACGTATGGAAGCCTTTCATATATATATGTTTGTATGAAATGTGTTTAAAGGTACGTACCAGTGACATGCTTTTTGGTTGTTGTTGTTGTCGTTTTCTTGGTTGTTGTTTTCGCATAAGCAGTTGTTGTTGTTGGCGTTGTTGGTTTTTGGTTGTAGTCGACTGCGTAGTAGTAGTCGTAGTTGTAGACTTACAGCCAATATTAATGTTTCCTTGCCAGCTTTGTGGAACTAAAACAAATTAAAAATCCAAATTTATTAGAATATGAAATAGCATCGTTCATGTCTGTTGCAACACTCGTACGTACG